>WOVY01012097.1:0-31051 GCA_013436015.1 Rhipicephalus annulatus | reverse complement strand
AGCTGCCCCTCGCGACCTAATAAACGGCCCCTTTCAACGTCTACCAGTCTCTTTCAAACGTAACAGAGTGGTGGAGGAGCTGGGTAAGCGCTTCAACTACGGAACGATCACTGCCACAGCTTCGACGAAGCCGTCGACTTGCCGGTCTCCCACCATCTGCCGTGAGTGACTTCGACATGCCCGAAGAAGCAGGCGTTTCCAGGACGGCACCATCTGGCCCGCTTCCATACTACCGAGTTCCACCGCCCTTCGGAGGAAAAGCCGAAGAAGATGTCGACGCCTGGCTCACCAAGTACAAACGTGTGGGCAAGTCCAACGGTTGGGATGCAGCCGCTATGCTAGCCAACGTAGTGTTCTCCCTGACCGACACCGCACTGGTATGGTACGAGAACCACGAGGACGCACTCACGACGTGGGATCTTTTTGTTGAAGAGCTCAGGCGTGTTTCGGCGACTCGGTTGCTAGAAAGAAGCGGGCTGAGCAAACACTGTCGCAACGGGCACAGCTACCAGGTGAGACATGCACCACTTACATAGAAGAAGTGTTAAGGCTGTGCAAGGTGGTCTGTGCTACCATGTCGGAAGAGGACAAAGTTGGGCATCTGCTGAAGGGGATTGCTGAGGACGTGTATAATTTTCTAATTGGAAAAGAAAGCCTCAGTTCTGTGTCCGACGTCATTCAGCATTGCCGAACGTTTGAAACGCTCAAGATGCGTCGAATTGCGCCCAAGTTTGGTCGGCTGGCTAACGTTACAACTGTTGCCAGTGTGGACACGAATCCTGGCCTCGACCTTTTCTCTACCATTCGACAGATTGTTCGTGAGGAACTGTCCCACCGAGAAATGTCGTGTTCGACAGCTGACCATCGCGAGTTGTGTCTGCCACGTGAGGCTATGGATGTGCCTCCTTTGACCCAATGGCAACCGACGATGAGCGCGGCAACTGTGGAGTACAGCCCAGCCCCACAGTCAAGAATGACAACCAGATTTCCCGCGTCGCGGTATGACCGACGCTCTCAGCGCATGCCTCCTCGACACCCGACGTCTCGGTACGACGCACCCACCAGTACATCCGTCACACAAGAGCAAATGATGACGCTCTATTCATCGACGAGCGACCGACGTTTCGACCTCGGCCGGTGTGCTATTCCTGCGGTGTGCCAGGCCACATATCGCGATTTTGCAACCGTCGGGTGACTCCTCGGTATCACCAACCATGCGATTTTTCACGACCCTTCGAACAGCCTCATGGTGTCCGGCGGCCGGCCCACATACCACCTGATGACAACTATTGGCCCAGCAACTTCCGCAACCACTCCCCGGCATCTGACAGGAGTTTAACGCCCCCACCGCGACCTCGTGCTCATCGTTCTCCTTCACCGCTGCGTCGCAAAGCGCCCTCTTCGCCACCGGAAAACTAGCCAGCGCGGCCAATGGAGGTGAGGTCGCTGGAAACCTGCTACTAAAAGAAATGCCTCCTGTGTGTATGTTTAAAAAACAAAGTGCGTGTTTTGGCGGCGACATGTGCCTGTGAATGGCGTTGGTGGCACAGGTGCAAACGATTTCCGTTGATGAGTGGTTCTTTTAAAGACGTGTTAGGCGAAAAGTTTTTACCTGGGATGAAACTTCGACGTTCTGTGGAGTGAGTGGAGAGCCATTGCGCCCTATTGGTGTGTGTAGTGCTGAGTATTTTTGGGAGGCCTTATGATAACGACAGAGTTTGCGATTATTCCTCGGTCGACACATGATGTCATTCTCGGCATGGACTTCTTGCGAGAATGTGGTGCCACTGTAGACTGTCGCACGGGGAAAGTCTTTGTGAGTGGCCAGATGCCTTCAGAACTTCTGGAAACTCCAGCGAATGACCAAACTACGCTGTGTGGGTCTGTGGCGATACGGTCATACCTGCGTTGTCTACCGTACGTGTTCCTGGTTGTTTGTCGCGGCGCTGATTCTGACAGCTTCGATGGAGCGTAGAACCAATGCACATAAACTGCGTGAAGAAGAATGTGTTGGTTCCCCATTGTGTAGTGTCGATTGATGGCGGAAGAACTGCCTATGGACTGTAAACTGTTCCTCTGAGCCCGTAACCCTACCCAATGGTTTGAAATTAGCTTCGGTCAGCAAAGAACACGCGACCTTATCAGTGGTCGAGCTCACAGACGTGCCGGAAGAACGTGACCGAACTGGTTGTCACAATTTAGACGGGGCGCTTATGGCAACGATAAATAAGTCGCTTAGCTCAAGCGAGCGCCGAACTTTAATGAATGTGCTGTTGAAGCACGTTTCGGTATTTGACTTTGCGCAGAAGGGCAAAGTAATCCCTATCCCCCTGTCTCGAACGCGCCATACCATCAACACTGGCGCGGCAAGTCCGATTCGCCAAAAACCATATCGTGTTTCCCCGTCAGAAAGACAAATTATCAACGACCAAGTGCAGGAAATGATGCAAAAGGGAGTGGTACAAGAGTCAGTCAGTCCGTGGGCAGCACCGGTAATCCTTGTTAAGAAGAAGGATGGATCTTGGAGATTTTGCGTCGACTATCGCCGACTGAATGCCGTGACTAAAAAGGACGTATATCCGCTGCCCCGTATAGAGGACGCAATAGACTGCTTACATTCGGCCTCTTATTTTTCCTCCGTAGACTTACGATCCGGTTATTGGCAAATTCCGATGCACCCAGAGGACAAGGAAAAGACTGCCTTTGTAACCCCTCATGGGCTCTTTGAATTCAACGTAATGCCATTGAGACTGTGCGATGCACCGGCAACCTTCGAGAGGTTTATGGACACCATTCTGCGTGGCTTAAAGTGGAACATTTGCATGTGCTACCTCGACGACGTCATCATCTTTGGCCGCACGTTCAGTGAACACAACTCTCGTCAGGATACTGTTTTGAACTGCATCCGAAACGCTGGCCTAATTTTAAACTCGAAGAAATGCCACTTCGGAGACCGCCAGACGCTTGTGCTCGGGCATCTCGTTGACAAGGATGGCATCCGCCCTGACACCCAGAAGACAGCAGCAGTTGAGACGTTCAATGCGCCGCGTTCCGTCAAGGAGCTTCGTAGTTTCCTGGGGCTTTGTTCGTACTTCCGCCGCTTATTCCGAAGTTTGCCGACGTGGCGTATCCTCTCACATGCCTCTTACGAAAGAACAATTCCTTTGAGCGGACTCCGAAGTGCGATTCTTCATTCCGTCAATTGAAGTTTTTGCTGACGTCACGACCCGTTCTTCAGCACTTCAGTTTTTCTGCTCCGACAGAGCTTCATACGGATGCTATAGTGGCATAGGTATTGGAGCCGTCCTAGTACAACGTTACGGCGACCGCGAACACGTCATCGCATACGCAAGGTCGCTCCCTAAGCAGGCCGGAACAAAACTACACTGTTACTGATCAAGAATGCCTGGCGGTATTATTTGCAATTCAGCGGTTTAGATCTTACCTGTACGGACGCCCATTCACAGTCGTAACCGACCACCACTCGTTGTGTTGGCTTGTCAACCTTCGTGACGCTTGTGGCCGCCTTGCGCGCTGGCACTCCGGCTACAAGAATACAGTTTTAACCGTCGCTTACAAGAGTGGTCGTCGACATGCTGACGCGGACTGTCTTTCACGTATGCCACTTAGTACAACAGACTGTGAATCCGATGACCTTGACCAGCTTGTAGCGTCTGTGTCGCCTACGTTCCCGGACTATCCCAGTTTCAGAGGAGAACAGCGGAAGGGCGCTAAACTGGCACCACTATTCGCCGCTGCATCCGCTTCTACTAGTGCCCGCCGTTTCTGTATGCGTGATGGACTGTTGTTCAAAAGGAACCTCTCCAGTAGTGGCGCGCGTTTCCTTCTAGTGGTCCCGGAGAGCCTGCGAACAGTTATTATGAGTGTCATGCACGACGACCCTACTTCTGGACATTTAGGTTTGGCGCGGACGCTTCACCGGACTAAAGAGTGCTTTTATTGGCCTGGTATGCAGAAGTCTGTTGAGACCTATGTGGCAAGCTGCATGCAATGTCAGCGTCACAAACGTCCATCAACTGGTACAGCTGGTCTTCTACAGCCGATGCCTACTCCAGGCGCACCTTTTGAACAAGTGGGCATTGACTTTCTGGGCCCCTTCCCAAAATCGGCTAAGGGCAACCGATGGATAATTGTTTGCGTCGACTACCACACACGCTACTGCGAGACGGCGGCCGCACCCTCCGCAACTGCCAGTGAAGTCTCGTCGATTTTGTTACAGTACGTCATCCTCCGACATGGCCCACCTCGCCTGATTATCAGTGATCGTGGACAATTCACAGCGGATGTCGTGGAGGAGCTACTCCGTTTATGTGAATCCCGCCTGCGTCACTCGACACCATACCACCCCCAAACTAATGGGCTGACGGAGCGTACCAACCGCACCATTATCAACATGTTGTCTATGTATGTTTCCTGCGACCACAAGAACTGGGATGACGTACTCCCTTTCATTACTTACGCGTTCAACACCGCGAAGCATGAGATTACAGGCTATAGCCCTTTCTTTTTGCTTTATGCACGTTCGCCGGGGCACACAATCGACACAATATTGCCTTTCTGTGACCACGACAACGTCACTGTCGCCGAAGAGGCGCGTCGCATAGCTCGACTACGCACATTGGCATCGCAAGACAAAGCGAAGGCACGCTATGACATTCACCATCGACCGGTGATTTATCGCCGTGGTGATCTGGTGTGGTTGTGGACTCCATTGCGCAAGCGCGGGTTATGCCAAAAGTTTTTGGCCACTTACGATGGACCTTTTGTCATTGTCGACAGACTTACAGAGGTCAATTATGTAATAGCTCGTCTCACGGCGAGTGGTCGACGAGCTGCCAAAACTCAAGTGGTTCATGTTGCCCGCCTGAAACTGTACACGCCACGACAACTCGACTGACTCGTCCGGCGGCCTTCGTCTGCGCGGAGAGGAATGTTGCGTACATGCACGAAGAAAAAGAAGAGTATACGGTGAACGCGCTTGTCGCCCAGAGCGAGAGAAGAGGAAGAGGATCAGGAGGATCGTTAACCAGTCGGCCGCTTCTGAGCTGCCCCTCGCGACCTAATAAACGGCCCCTTTCAACGTCTACCAGTCTTTTTCAAACGTAACAATATTATGTACAGCGAGAGCGGCAAGAAAAAATGAACAAAAATTTTTTTGAAAGTTTGACTACGAGAACCCACTAACGCTTCATGGCCAGTGGCAATGCGCCGCGACCCCGTACCGCTAGCCGTTTTTTCAATAAAGTTTGGTCTATGAGCAATAAACAAGGCTGCAACTGCTATGCTTTTGTGAGCACGTGGAAAAAAAATGTGTCGTCATCGAGAAACAAACAAAATTGCAGACGTGATCTGCCAGGTCCAACGTGTCATTACCGTGCGGCCTCTCCATTTCGAAAGGTGCGCTTAAGTAGTTTGCTGTGGCCCATGAAACAGACGTGATGTGCGGAAAGCTGTAACAAACGCAGTGCGCCGTTGTTACAGCGCGAAAACTTGCAACCTCGGAATCAACAAACACCGGAACACTTAGACGTCACTAGCCACAACTCTTCTTCTCACACACGCCGTGGAAACTTCTGCAGACGCATTACTACTGACTGCGGTTTCAGTAACCGATGAAAGGGGAAGAGGGCCAGTGAAAACGCAGCGAGCTCTTAAGCGATTTTTTTTACGTCCTGTGGGCAAACAACAAAATCTGGTGCACAAGAACTGTCAGGTCTCTTGTGCAACAGCTTTTGCAGTCATCTCCGCAACCACCACTAGTTGAAGTACTCTACTATCGACAGCAACAACCCTACGCAGCGGAGCCTAACAATGCGAGAAATTTAGCTTTCTTTCTTAAAGCCCCTCACCTGCACTCTAGAAAGTGGGGTGACAACACTATATTCGCACAACTCAGTCTGTGCGCAAACTGGTGAAATGAAGTTTCAACAACACACTCGCAACGCTACAGAAAATGTTGCTAACGAAATGCACCAACCACTGTTAGAGTTGACACTCCTCTTGCAATGCTCTTCAACATTTTAGACAGGTCTTTCTATTGAACAAGTTCATGTATTTTCTCGCGTAAAACTACTACCTCCAGTAATATTTTTGAAATTTTTTTTTCATAAATGATTCTCACATATTGATGCAAAGCTACCCTCCTTGCACAGCCGAGTCCGCATTTTTGTCTATAATTTAGCTTAAATCTTATTGAATTCTTGAGCAGGTTGTAGGCAATATGGTATTCCTCTAAGTACGCAAGTTGTGAACATTTTGGGTAGCCGGGAGGAACCGTGTACTTAACTTATGCATGTTTTGGGTGGCCGGGTGGAACCGACACCACGGACATTTCTAGATCCTCTAGAAGAGCGGAGGGCAGGCACCGTGGAAGACAAATTTCTTGCACCGTTTTGCCACCCGCTGCCAATCCTCGTGCATATTTTTCACACCGCTAGCGGCGCGCTGCCACTGGCCCGTGGAGAAGGGTCATGTGGGCGAAACCACCAGAGCTGCGGCTTCCGATCTATTGTCTGAATGCTGAGGTTCCGACGTCTTTAGTCGTCCCAGTCCTTCTTGATCTCGAAGGTACACTGCCACTTGAGGTGCTCGTGCTTGTCGTCATCGGTGAAGAGCGACTTGACCGTGTAGGTGCCACGCGCGAGCATGCCCGCTGGCATGTCCTCCTGCGGCGTCGTGAAGGACTCGATCTCCTTCTTCGACACGTACGAGCCCACCATCTGGTTCATCTTCTCCACTGCGAACATTGCAGAAGTCAACAGAATATGCTCAATTTGAAACACACCAATGAAAGCAGACAAAGCAAGCAAAAACAGACATGCAGTGACCATGCAACACTTGGTTGACAATTGACGCTCCAGTTGACTTGCAACAAAGATATGCAAGATTGCTGCGCACCGAACGAGATTTCGGATGCCGTGGGCAAGTCGCTCACTTTCCAAACATTTCTTCACCGGCAGATGGCAGTAAGGAAAGAAAATAAAATAGGCATCAAAAAGCCTTGCCATACACTTTCACATGTAAAAGCTCCCCTGAAGATGTTCTCTGCAGCTCAGACTGCCTACAAGGAATCGAATAACACTGGAAAGCAAGAAACAGTCAATCTAATAAGTGATGATGGCGATAACGTTCTGCCTCATAAAAGTTCACTGGGTCAATGCCACAATGTGCCGCACAATGTCTTTTTAATTTTTTTCCCTTTCGTTCCCTCGAGAAATGTGCAGGAATCGGTTGATCAATTATGTGAATTTCGAATTACTGCAGTGATGCCTTCCTTGATAAGCGTAACAAGAAAGTGAAAGAGCTGTGGCGGCCACCGATTAACGTGGCATTACGACTTATTGCTGACAACCTTATCGCGGTCATCTGTGGGCTTGGCTGTGTGTGTGTGGCGCGAATTGCACGGTTGACAATTATGATTTATCTGGAGTTCTGACAGTGCAGTCAAAGCTAGTCAATATCTTAAATGTGGAGTAATAACTGTGCTGCTTATTATCTGCCAACATCCAAGTAAGGACGGGCATTCAACAGCGGAAAAGTATGACTATGTGCAAAGTATTCTGGGCGACTTGGCATCCAAAAGATAGTACCTCCACCTCCCTCCAGCAGTGGAGGTTGTGTTACAAATTTCATTTATTTGTGGGGTTTAACGTCCCAAAACCACCATATGATTATGAGAGACGCCGTAGTGGAGGCCTCCGGAAATTTCGACCGACTGGGGTTCTGTGTTCTAAATTTAGAGTCACTGCTTTGTGCCAGTGTTAAGCGCCTGCCCGCAGAGTCCGTTGGCCACCCTAATCTGCCGTTGGATTCCACAATCATGAATCAAATTCCCAGCGTCAGTATCTATCTAGCAGCTCACCTTGTAGTCCTTGCCTGTAAATCTTCTGGACGTGCTTGAGCCCCGTGACGATCTCGCGCTGCACAAAGAACTCGATGCGGATCCGGTACTGGATGCCCTCCTTGACGGTGAACGTGCGCTTCTTGATCTGGTCGAAGTCCTCTGCATGCACGCGAAGCGCAAACTCGTTTACCAGTACAGGCCGATAATGCAATGCCAGCAACATTATAATGCCAGCCACTAAGATATATACCTGCAAGGATGAGCTTCATTTTTTTAAGGAGACAAGTAAAAAATACATGCTGGAAATCTAAAAGTGCATAAAGAATGCACCAAGGGCAGCACTACCTACAAAACAAAAGTGGCACTACCTTTAAAAAGCAAGAGCAGCAATGATGAGGGACCCCGAGTGGAGGAGTTGAGCTAAAGATGAAGTTGAAGTTTATTCCAAATATACACATTTTTTGCATGGCGAATGAACAATCAGAGGTCCTAAATTAAGAACTGTCCGGAGGACCTCCAAACAAGAAGTAAAAAGAGGATTAGACTTTTAAGTCTGCAAACAGTGACAAATTACCAGCAATATATAGAAATATGTAAAAAAAGTACGACAATATGAGCACGAGTGACAGCTTGCTCGAAACAAAAAAAGAAAACATCAACTCGTATAATCCTCGCACTCGCATAATTCTCGCACCCCCCCCCCCATCGTCCAACAAAAGATACGATTTTTTTTCCTTGAGTATTTATTGCACAACCGAAAATTACCGCAATAACGCTGTCTGCTCGTTCCAGCTGTTGATGATGATAGCGCGTGCCATCTGGCGCCATCTCTTAAGCATCAAGCATACTATTATTGCACGGCGATTCAATACAATCCAGGCCAAGCCAAAGCGGCAAGTGCGCGTTGCGGCGTGTTCTGTATGTTGTGTCGGTAGTCTTGTCACGTTATAGCGCAATACTAAAGCTACACGGCTGCTTTAAAGTTGGAAGTGATTGACCATGCACTAAACAACAGCAACAGGGCCACCAGTAGGCCCTTTGGAGTCGACGAGTTTTGTGTTTGCTACTGGTGTCGGCAGCTGAAAGCCACCAAGACGCATTGTGCCTGCCGTGTGCCTAAGACTGAGAATTATGGTAAACTTTATTTCTTCAGAAGGAAACTGTGGACAATTAGGTTAAATAGCCATCAACCCAATACTGACATCCTACACTTACCTTTTGAGGGCTCCAGTTGAGTGACGAACGCTACCGCAATTCCCACAAGCTTTGCGTATGGTATTCTAATTCTTGACAATTTGCTTGCACTTTTTGTGTCTCAAATAAATCTTGCCTTGTGTTGAACATCTGCTTTTATTGTTGAGGTAAATTTTAATTAGTACTTCTCAAAGCTTGCTTTTAGTTGCTGGTGTGAAAATCTTGATTTGCGACCACTTTGTTCTCTTTTTCGCTCTGTACGTTTTTGTGGAATTTTTCCCTGCCTAATTCTCGCACCTCCCAACTTTGCTCAGTTTTCAGCCAAAAAAAGTGCGAGGATTATGCGAGTAAATACGGTACACTGAGCATAATTTCAAATCAGCAGGCAGCAAGTTCACAATGTTACGTATAAACATTTTGCCACAGAACCTCCACAGAAGCTACAGCGTCTCTGGAGTCCGTGTCATTCCAGATTACATGACAGTGAAGCACATGGGCATAAGAGCAGCACTCAGACAAGTGTGGTATGCAGCCTTTTGCGGGGCTGCCGCATCTCACCTGTGATATCGAGCACAATGTCTGGCCGCCCCTCTACGACCAGCACCAACTTCCTCACAAGAACACGGTTAGGGTTGTTCGGTTCTGCAAAGAAAGTAAAGCGGAAAATTCAACTGCAACATTTATCTGTGTGCCCGCCTTAACGAAACCCCTAACGGTACCAAGAAATACCCATGCCCGCCCGCCCGCACGGCTCCCGCCCGCCCGCCTGCCCGCCTGCCTGACTGCCTGTCTTGTCTTTCCTTGCCTTGCCTTGCTTTGCCTTGCTTTGCTTTGCCTTTGCTTGCTTTGCCTTGCTTTGCCTGCCTGCCTTGCCTTGCCTTGCCTTGTCTGCCTGCCTGCCTTGCCTTGCCTGCCTGCCTTGTCTTGCCTTGCCTTGCCTTGCCTGCCTGTCTGCCTTGCCTTGCTTTGCCTTGCTTTGCCTTGCCTGCCTGCCTTGCGTTGCCTTGCCTTGCCTTGCCTGCCTGCCTTGCCTTACCTTGTCTGTCTGTCTGTCTGTCTGTCTGTCTGTCTGCACATTTATCTGTGTGCCCGCCGTAACGATACCTCTAACAGTACCAAACAATACCCCCGCCCGCCTACCTGCCTGCCTGCCTGCCTTGTCTTGCCTTGCCTTGCCTTGCCTTGCTTTGCCTAACTGCCTGCCTTGTCTTGCCTTGCCTTGCCTTGCCTTGCTTTGCCTTGCCTTGCCTTGCCTGCCTGCCTGCCTGCCTGCCTTGCCTTGCCTTGCCTTGCCTTGCTTTGCCTGCCTGCCTGCCTTGTCCTACCTTACCTTGCCTTGCCTTGCCTTGCCTTGCCTGCCTGCCTGCGCGTCTGTCTGTCTGTCTGTCTGTCTGTTTGTACTTTTATCTGTGTGTCCGCCATAACGAAAGCTCTAACGGTACCAAGCAATACCCCAAACGATCAACCCGATCTGCAGCACCCACCAATATTGCTCACGCGTCACCGTTAATACTGGTGCGATTGTTAATTAAAAAGCAATCAATGCGCATATCTGAGGCACCGTAAGAGTACGTCAATATTTTGAATGTGTGGCACCATTCTAGAAAAGGCACACGTACGTGATTCTATGGACCACAGCGTTTATCACGCTGCGATGACAGAGCTACACGATGCTCAAAAATGCACGTGTTTTCAAAATTTTGCAGAGACGACGTGGTGTTGGCACGTGCCCGTTGCTTTGCGTTCTACACCTTATCGCCTACGAGACAGGCGAGCATCTTTCTCCGTGCGCGCGCATACGTTCTTTCGTTTTCAACGATAACTGCCAAATAGCGCTCGTGTCTAACGTGCCTCGATGCGCTCGTTCACCTTCGCTGCAGGGATAGAGACTTTCTAACGCAGCGCTTCCAGAATACAATTCACCGATTTTCCTGCGCAGAGCATCAAATAAATGTTTTGTTCACTCTCTCCAGACGCAAGACTTTCGTCTTTCTACGACATTTGCAGTGAAACATGCAGTCACGGGGCCAATATTTTGATTAATTAAGTAATTGGCTAACAGAGTGGCATAATTCTTCATTGGCTGACTAAGTTATCCGGAACATGCCGTCAACGTCGTTGCCAAATGGTAGAAATCCCGTGCTCATCTCTGCGCTCTAAAGGTTTGACCCCACGTTTCCCTCGCAGCACGTCAGCGCGAGGCTCTTTGACGCGGCGGCGCGCCGGAGTGTGGGCGGATGGCTACGCGAAGCCGCACGCTCTCTCTCTCTCTCTCCGAATGGGAAAGTGCTCGACACCGCGTCAAATGAAAGTGCGCCGACGCGCTGCGACGGATATGTGGGGTCAGGCCTTAAAAGATGAACTGCGACGCGACTGCTTACCCGCGCTCGCAGGAATTCTCACGCCTATTCTTGTCGGCGATCAGCAGAGACGCTGTGCAACCCTTGGAGCGATACTTGCAGGGAAACAACGTGGATTCGGCCAGCTTTTCCAGCGCCAAGTTTCTGTTGTTGCCTGAACGCAAAATAACAGTGCACGGGCGAATCTAAGATACGTTGGGCACGTTCTGTTTCCTTATAATAATATGACCTTAGCTGCAAAAATTCAAAACAAACTTCACCTGAAGACAAGTCTCAACGAGCTGTGGAGCACCGATTCAACTTCGTTTCCCTTGTGTTTGTATTGTTTACTTCCCTTTTTGAATACGGCGCATATGCCAGTCTGCGGCAAGTTTTCGTTTCATGCTTTTTAATTTCTTCACATTAACTTTACAATTCCTACAATACAGTTACAAGAATATAATCAAGGTCCAATAAACCTTCCCGTACTTCATTATTTGTTCATTTCTATTTATACTACACTAAAATTTTGACAGTTATGGCCATCGTTCAACTGAATTCAGCCAACGTTAGGGAAAATCAGCAAGTGCAAACACACATTAGTCGACAAAGGAGCCTTGCCAATAAACGGTTAGCTCTCACGGAACCCATGGCACATTACCGATGACATATAGTAATAACATCGTCGCTTCGTTGTGTCTATATATGTATAATTTTGTAATCTTACAATTTTCGCTACTTTCATTGCTTTTAAGTATTTGTGTTTAAATTGCGTAGAATATTCTATTGCGCTGTATACTGTGGGACCTCCTCTGTTTCTTTGTCATGCACATCGTGTTATCAATGAGTAGAAAATTTGAATGACTGATTGATATATTGATTTATTGATTGATTGAAAGAATAGTGGAAACCTTCTAAAGGAAGATAGGCGTTGAGGAAGTCTGCGGGTGTTTGCACCGCTGTCAGAACTGCTTTCAACGTATTATTTATTTATTTATTTATTTATTGTACCCTCAGGGCCCGAGGGCATTACAGAGGGGAGTGGAGATATACATAACAGAAGCAATGTAAAACAGCAAAGAAAAAAAATCTCACAGCAGATAAGTAAGCGAAATAAAGTAGGCATAAATGACAACAATTTATAAGGAAAAACGTATACTAACAATAATAACCATATATATATATATATATATATATATATATATATATATATATATATATATATATATATATATATATACAAACATTTAGAGAAGATTAATAGTTTTACGAAACATATTTTTATCAGTTATATAAGCGATATCAAGGGGAAGATCATTCCAACTGACACAAGTTCTGGGTATGAATGAGTTATGAAAACATTTGGTGTGACATGATGGAACTCTAACTTAAACGAATTTGCAGTGAGTAAAAAGCGAGACGAAATTGAAGAAGCTGCACATAAGCTAAATGAATCACATGGTTCTTGTCGAAGGCGAAAGCCACATTTTTTTTCTTCTCAATCGACGTTTTGTTCCTCCGCCGCCACCTGCCGAAAGCTTATACTGCACTAGGGATAGTTCTGCACTGATTCCAGGATCAGAGGCATTGCAAGTTCCCGCGCCTCATCTAGTTTTGCTTGGTCTCCATGATCGGCCCACCTATGACCAAGCGACGATGTCGCGTGATTGCGTCATCATCACGTCACAAGTTTTAGCAATCTGTGGCGTTATTCTAAACAGAAAAAACTTTTTTTTGGCGCAAAACCTTTCGTAAAAAATCGGATAACTCACTGCACTCTGTCCTATCTGAACTGTTTTTTCAACTTTCTGCGCACAAAGGAAATATATTTCTTGAAGAATAGTAGACCAATCAATCCAAGTAGCCTACCCATTTTCACGTCACTATGGCGTCATACCGGGAGGAAATCACGTGATGAATTCTCACATCATTCTTGTGGACGCCGCCGACACCAACTTTGAATTTTCACGTTTGATGAGTTTCTCGCATATTAAAAGACTTGTTTCAAATGACTACAGGACTTGTTTATGCATTATTATTCATTTGTGCATGGGCACAATTACACAACAACGTTGCTTGTCGAGCGAGTTGGAACGTGTCGTTCATATTGACACTGAACGCAAACACAAGACAGCAGACAAGTGTCTTATCACTTGTCTGTTGTCTTGTGTTTGCCCTCAATACTGTTATGAAGGGTATAACAATTGCGCTTGAAATATGCCTCAGCTCACCTTTGGGAGCACGGCACACTGTACACATGGAGACGTTTTTCCGGCACGGGGCGCACAGGTGATGGCCGTTCTCGCACTGCATGATGGGAGGCAACGCGTAATTCCCACAGACAGGGCACTCGAGCAGTGTGGACATTTGTGAGACGGCCGTGGTCGTCTGCGTTCGGGGCGGGTCCAAAACGCTGGTCACGGAGGCCATGACTTCCGCCGCTGGTTGGACCGGAAGGGATACTGCGTAACAGCGCACCAATATTCAAAACGAAGGCCGCTCGCGCACATCAGTTTACGCACCGTATTACAATACCCTTCGAGGAGACTTTCTTTTTAAAGAGGGAAGCTTTGTGCTTCGATAAACCCCCAAGTTTCCAATTTTTAAAACAAACTTTCCGTTAATGGGTTCGGACGAAAGTTGTCTAGGTGGCTCCGTTCTTCTATAGCTGTCTACATCGGTGGGGCTACGAACAGCACAAGGACTGAGCGCCCAGCTGAGAGCACATTGGCACGGAAGCAAGAACTCCATTTAGGCCTATTGGTTCAGTTGATGTTGCTATTGCTCAAACGAGCTTAAGATGCGGTTGTCCTAAGTGCTCGCCTTGACCCCAAGCACCGATATTCAGGATGAACACGTTGTTCAGTGTTACTAAATACGCAGGAAAACGCCGTCCTCACCTTGACGTCGCGTCAATTTCGCACCTGTGTTCTTGTTCTTGTTCACCTATTGCCCGTGGCACCCACCCACTATGGGTGATTAGCCAAGATTTGAGCTGGTTGGTTGGTTGCGAAACTTTATGGAGGTCCTGCAAGGCGCGCGTCAGCGCGCAGCGGGCGACTCCCACGTCGGGACCGTTTGGCCAAGTCTATCGGCCGCTCCGCGGGCCTGCTGGACGGCCCAAAGTTGGTCGGCCAGGAGGGAGCTGCGTAGGGCTGCCTCCCACCTGACCGATGTAGTGTTGGGGTTAGTGACATTGCCTTGCACTCCCAGAGCATGTGCGCCAGCGTGAATACATCCCCACATGCGGGGCAAGCGTCATTGGGAAACACGTCAGGATAAATAGCGTGAAGGGATCTCAGGTTAGGGCTTTGCGCAGAGGCAGTGTCGCATCCAATGAAGTGCCAAGATTTGAGTGGTTTGATAAAATAATGTGTACTTTTAGAATATAATGCAGGTTATATCATATAAATAATACGGATGACCCAAGAAATTGTGGTACTTCATTTGATGCATTTATATATTTTAATGCTGAGATAGATCAGGTAAGGTTAGGTGAGATCTTACCTGTGCCGACATATGGTTTTTCTCGTCTTCGTGATGCAGTCGCTTTTCTTATACGCCACGCGCCCATTAGAGAGGTGGTGATGATGATTCGTGGAAGAATGGTACAATCCAGCACGCAAGATTGGCCAAGACGCGTGCGGAAATAGAAATTGTGAAACACAAAATAAAGAAATGAAAACGTAGAGCAAGGAAAAAATGAAGGGAGAAGGATATGTTATGAATATAATCTTTGGGGAAGCAAAATTGAGTGTGATGATTTTGGTGTCCTTCATTGTAATATATGAACGAGTCAGTTTGTATTGTTAAGGTAAATAGATAACGTGTCCGCAACCATTCGGTGAGCTCGCTTAAAAGGAAATGTTTACATTAAGAAAACGAGCACAAACTGCGAACCAAAACGAAAGTTGGGTATAAAAGAGCGTTTGGGTAAAAAGATGGGTATAAAGTAGATATTATCTATTTCTAAAGACACATTCCGATTAACATGTGGTGTTTAACGTCGCGAAACCACCGTATGGTTATGAGAGACGCCGTAGTGGTGGGCTCCAGAAATTTCGACCACCAGGAGTTCTTTAACGTGCACCCAAATTTGAGCACATGGGCCTGTATACAGCATTTTCGCATCCATCCAAAATTCAGTCTCTGCTGACGGGACTCAATCCCGTGACCTGCGGGTCAGCAGCCGAGTACCTTAGACACTAGAGCTCCGCGGCAGGGCTAAGGACACATTCTGCGAAGCGGCATTAGGGAAAAACCATAACGTTCCTTCGAGGGCGACCCAAGCCCAGGATTTATAAAGTTCTACACCTCACCCATTCCGATTCACCCTGAGAAGAATAAAAAAACCAGCCGAGACCACCGTCATCATGTTGTCCACGCCTAATACGGCTATAGACAAGTTCTGCGTCCGTGTTGGACTACCACAAGGGTCACAAACACGCAGCTGCATGAAATAAAGTATGGGATTTTAGATGCGGAAGCATCTTATACTCGCGCCTTGTAGTGCGCCGTCCGCACCGCTTCTCGAACATTCGACAGCTGACGCGCGGGCATGCGCCGTCGCGCCGTCGCCCACCATCTGTGCCACGCGCGCTTCTCCTTCGAGAACATTCGACAGCTGACAGCGCATGCGCCGTCGCGCTGTATATATACTCGAGGTCGGCACTCGCTCGCTCAGTTGCCGCTCGTCGGTTGGTTTGTACGGCGCGTCGACGTCGAAGGTCGCGATGAAATTAATTCCAACGAATCCACAAACACAATGATCGACGTCCCTTCAACCAGCGCCGCCCTTTCGCATACGTGTGTACGTATTCACTCATTTAACACCCCCTCCTACAACCACGTTAACCAATTTAGCCATCGACCCAAGTAAGTCGCAATTTAACACCCCATTTCACAACCACGTTAACCAATTTAGCCATCGACCCAAGTAAGTCGCACTTTAACACCCCGTTAACCAATTATATGCTCCGCATCCTCCTCAGTGTTCCCCCGAGGGAAGCTGCGGGCAATTTTTTTTTGAACGGTACTTGATCGCATTATTTTCTGGTCTATTCTAGTTATGAGTGCTTTGTTCGGGTAAGCTACAAAGGCGGAACGCATTTATTCACAAAGCTTTATTGTTAGTTTCTGCGAAGATAATAAAGCTGCGAAGACAAGGTGACTATTGTGACGATATGAAAATGAAGATGACATTCTCTACATGGTGGCACCCCTGTGGTGATCAATTTGTTCCACAACATTTTTCAAAATTAAAAATATCTTTCCTCATATTAACCGCTGGTTTTATAGCCCATCCACCGCCCGTAGTGGTAAGGAGCAAAAATCAAGGTACAAGTGCCGTAGCACAAGCAAGTAAGGCACACGCCCACAAAATTGTTCGTTGTTTGTAGCCTCTAATCCATGGCTCGTACCCACTCTGGGGGATTGGCCAAGAGAACATATAGTCTCATACGGACGATAACTGCATTATTGCTAACAACGAAAAAATGGGGGGATTAGTATAGTATAGACAGTATGTTACAAAAAAGAAAGAAACCAAAGATTTAGATAGTGAGAAAAAGAATCAAAAAGAAAGGAGACACTAATAGCTATAACTTGATTTTGGGGGCCGACCAGACAGCTGGTTTTGCCAAACCCGATTAATTTGATATGTCACGGATTTATCCAGATTTGAAAAATTACTTTTCGACACCCACAAAATATCGATCGTGTACGCTTCTTCTTCGGCCACCATCGTCAGCCACGCGCCCTAACTCGAGCCACGTGCACTCGACGGTGGACGGTGGCAGAAGAAGAATGCGCTGGACGGCTACGTCCAGAAAGCTCGAAGTCTTAATTACTAAATTTCGATGTCGTGTCCCCCCTCTAAACCTGTATCTACACAGAGCTGGTCAGACAACATCACCCCTCTGCGCATTCTGCGGAGAAATGGAATCACTAGATCATTATTTTTTGTATTGTCGCCGCTACGAGATACTTAGAAAAAGGTTACTAGTTATGCAATTTCGGAAAATAGGCCTTGGATTAACGGTGGGAAACGGCGCTAAGCTTTGGCGCCTCAGCTTTGGGACATTGCCACAGGGATGTTTTCAATGCCGTTTGCAATTATATTCAGGCAACCAAGCGTATACCATTGTGATCTTCAATCAAAAAAAAATTATTTATTACTCCCCAGGGCAGAGTGAAGTGAACGCAGCTGAGTGCTAATCATAACACCTCAAATCTCAAAATTGCTCAAATTGATTCTTTTTTTTTTCGTTTGCTCTTTTTATGTTGTTTTTATTTTTACATTAATCTCATTATAATACCAATTCATTAAACATTGTTAAAATGATTACAGAAAAACTGCACTACACTTTCTTGGCCAATCCCCCTGAGTGGGTATGAGCCAGCCTCCCAGGGAAACAAAACAAAACAAAAAACGGCTACGTGGCTCATCTTCTTGCTTCCATGCACGGCCGAGCCTCAAGAGCAGCCTTCAGCACCCACGGGCGGCAACGACAAGCGACCGCTACGACAGCTGCCGCCACCGCTTGCGCCACCAGCGCCCGTGCCGAGGCCCGACTTCTGCCAAAAGCCGTACAACCAGTCGCAAATCATGTGCAAGGACGACCCGTACCAGACGTGCATCACGTACTTCACCAACGCGTCCTTTATGAACACCAGGATCCTGTGGGCGCACAACCACTATCGCAGTCACGTGGCCCTGGGTCGCCTGGCCGACTACCCGTCGGCAGGCAACATGCTCGAGATGCGTTGGGACGACGAGCTCACCAGGGTTGCCGAGGCCAAGGGCCGACGGTGCGCCAACCGAATGGGCCAGGTTCGCAATCCCACTGACCCGCTGTACGGGACCAACGACTTTCCCGACGTCGGCTTCAACGTGTACACCCAGTGGGGCAATACCGAGACGACGCCCATCATCTGGCGCATCGTGGTCCGAAAATGGTTCGACCGGAACATCGCCCTGCCCAGGAAGGAGCTCGTCAAGTACGAGGACGCCCTGAACACCCATGACTTCGTCCAACTTGTCGCGGCCGACACGTACGCCCTCGGCTGTAGCTACACACGGAACTTCATGCCGAACATGCGACCCCAACCCAATCTCTTCCTCTACGTCTGCTTCTACGGGCCGAAGGCGCCCTTGATCGGAAAGCCCGTCTACCAGCCGGCGCCTTTCTGCTCGCTGTGTCCGGAAGACACGACGTGTGACGTGTTCACCGGGCTTTGCATGCTCAGGGGCAAGAAGCCCGGTCCTGCCAGGCCTCCACCTGATCACTCAGGCGAGCGCCCGCCCGACCTCAAGAATGGCAGTGACTCCTACTACGACGCAGCTGTCGCCGTCGATGAGATGTCTTTACTCGTCGCGGCTGCCATAGTCATCCACAGATGGCGCCAGGGTGTCGACTAAAGTGATTACAATGGAGAGCTAATGTATAGGGCTGCGTATGGTTTTCACATGCACCCACTCCAGACTGAAGGACAGCACGACCAATGTTCGTCATCTGGTGAGATTGTCGAACTGTAGAATATTGCGGGAGCACAATATTATTTCTTTTATTCTCTTTCTTCACGCGTCTGTCTTCGCATGCACGCTTTTTGTTTGTTTCTATTTGCTTCATGGATTTTACTCAGTATATTGCATAAATAAAGCACAATTACTGCGTCAACGGCCAGAAATGTCGCTGTGTATACTTCCGACTCACTGGAGCTGCTTAAGCTAAAGGTAATAACCGGGAAAATGCGCAAAACATCTGGGTCATGACACCTATTAGCGGTTTCCACAACCTTCATCATGACGTCGCATATTTTGACGGAACCTTCGAGGTATTAATCGTTAAAAAGGACTCGTCGTCCACTGCGGTGATCAGAGGCTGAACATAGCAAGATTTAGGAAGTTTTGTCTAAACAATGGCGCCAAAGTGCTATACACTTTGTAATACCCCACTGTCACAGGTCCCGTTAATTAGGGAGGCGATCACCGGGCTAATTCCAAGGGCCGAAGTATCGGCCCCCCGAACCGCACCACGAAAGCGGGGACAATTTAGAAGTGGTCCTCTTGGCGCGCCAGCGGACGCCGGCTGAGGCCCAAAGAACAAGTTAGAGACGAGAGTGGATAAACAAACAAAATTATATTCTCAATAATGGCGGATCGAAAACGATACACAAGTATGCACACTCCACAATAGTTGAGTACAATATGTCACCAATCAAACAACGTACTACACAGTACAATCAGCCACACTCGAAACAATGGACACAGACAACAATACGCTCTACAATGCAGTCGCATGCATTGAACAACCAAGACACTTAAAGACTAAAGAGTTAGAAAACTTATTCAGTCCAAAGTCCTTGGAACAAAAGTCTGAATGATACTCTTCCGAGAATCACTCACTCAAAGTCCAGCGTTGTTGTCGTTCCGCTGCCCCCGAAGTTTCTCTTCCAGGAAACCTCGCCGAAGTTTCTCTTCCAGGAAACCTCGCGTCTTCAAATGGCCACTCTCCAAGCTTCAAACTTCTTCGCCGGAAACACGTCGGCTTCACACGCGCAGCTGTTGCCACGCGTCTTCGCTCGATAGCGGTAAACACACACACTCTTGCTTGTAGCTCAAGTTGTCACCCCTCAGGTGGAAATCATCTTCTCTTGCTTTGTCTCTACGGACAAAACCGACTACACGGCGGACTACCCTACGCGCTCTGGCGCTAACTTCCGTCTTCTCCTCCTGACCTCCCACCTCCGCGGCTCGGTTAAATACCTTCCGCGCGCGATTCCAGGAAATTCTCATCATTTCGTCGGCGCGATGCGCAGCGAAGGCTGAGGGAAAGCGCGAGACGGTACGAGGGCCGTCCGCGACGGATGACTCAACCCGGCATCACCACGCCCCTTTGCATCTAGAATCTTCTAGGGCCTGCTCGGCCGCCGATGCGAGGAGGCCCGTCGGCGAATCCACGCTTCCGAGGGGAGAGGACGCGCGCCCGGGGAGTCTTTGGATGCTTGTTTTCTTTTCTTTTTTTTATTGTTGACCTCTCGGCGTTTCGTCACAAGAATTTCGCGGCGCGCCCTTTTTTAAGCGCTCGTTTTGTGACACTGCCCCCCACTTTAAGAATATTATCTCATAATATTCAAAACCACACAAACGAGCGCGAACAGTCCCCACACTCTCGAAGACTGTAACATAGTCTGTCGCTCATGACACGTCACATTCACAATAGACCACTCAATACAATTGTACATTGTAATTCAGTCTCACAACACATGAAATATAACCGCAAGTACATGGGTACAGCACCCCATCACATATTCCAAACAATACAAATGTACAAAGTTCTCTCATTACAACAACTGTACAATAACATCACCGTAACAAACATTTTGATTCACTCGACATACAGTTGTGACACAGGATAACAACCGCATTAACTTAACATAAACATTGTCAAACACTATCTGAATCGACCTCGACACCTATCCTGTGCATTTCGAGCGGTGCTTGTGCCCGTTCTTGCGGTGCTCTCTCGATCTCTTCCTATTGTTTTTTCCTCGTTTTGTTCCGGCAAGCCCCTTCCAACGACGGTATCTGAGGCGGCGTCTCAGCCATTGTTGTCACTTCCAACATTGTTATCGGGTCATGATGCTCAACTGATCCTGCCTGGTTATTCACCCGCTTGTTCACGTTACGACATTGGGCCTGGCTGGCCGACTCTGTCATCATAACACTGTCGGTCGGTTGAGGTCGTGCCGACGTAAGTCCAGCTGCCCAGCACGTGAACTCATTCAACACGATCATCTTCTCATTCACTGTCTTTTGCACCGCGGCTTCACCTTGGGCTCGAGATAAATCCTTCACTGGATTTATCTGCGCTGTATCTCGCGGTCCCCGTGTCGACGGGGGCTGCATCTTCGGGTCTTCCCCCAAACATTCTGGATCATTCGGCTCTCGCGCCCTGTCGATGTTTCCGATGACGAGGTCGTACAGGGGGGTCGTCATGCATAGAGCGGTAACCTTCCCGCTAAAGTACGGGGTTTCAACCTCAGTCTCTGCTTCGGGAAGCATCCGAATCGTACCGTCCATTAGACAAACCGGTTTCGTTCTGCCTGTCAACTCACTTTCCCGTACCAAATTTCTCCGCACGATAACGTGGAGCTACCGGTGTCTCTTAGAGCCATAATCTTCTTGCCCGCAACTTTTCCAGGCAGCGTTGGCATTCCCTTCGTAACACCGGTTGGCTGTTTTGACATTACAGCACCCACAATAGGAATTTTCTCCCCATTTTTCAACTCTACGAATCCACCGGTGACGGCATTATTACCGGATTTCGGTGCCGCTTGCACACAGGATACCTGGTGAGTTTGACTCACTCCGTTTCGACATGCGTCTGCTTTGTGCCCAGTCTGACCACACTTAAAACATCTTACTACCGTAGGGCTCGTAAAGTTAGTACGACAGTTGCTCGTGCGATGACCCACTCGGTTACACAGAAAACATCGCGGAACACTCTCCGGTGCACGCTTCTTTTGTACGGGTGCCGAATTTTTCGAATCTTCGGGACACTCCTTCTCTACCTTGGCCAAATTAGTTCCACCTTGCGCTTCCAAGAATTGGTCAGCCAATTCAAGCATTCCTTCAAGTGACTCAGCCTTCCTCTCTTTCAAGTACAGCGACAGGCTTGGGTGGCAACTAGTGAGAAATTGTTCTCTAATTAGGAGCTCTCTAAGCTCATCGTACTCCTGCGCTGTCCCAAAAAGTTCAATCCATCTGTCGAAATATTGGCTAAGTCGGGCAGCGTTCTGCATAGCCGTCTCACCATCACCGGGCTTTCCTGTCCGAAATCTGTCTCGGAATCCTTCCACAGTAAATCTAAATCGCTTCAGTAAAGCAGCTTTCACCTTTGCATAGTTGGCTGCATCAGTCAGCGTCAGCCTACCGTACACACTGAGCGCTTCACCACTCAAGCAAGTACTCAAAGCAGTTGCTCATTGATGTTCCGGCCAATTCTGGCTCCTTGCAATCGCCTCAAATCTGTGAAGGTTCGCGTCAAGGTCGTCCTTCCTTTCATCAAACGCTACGAGCAGCTTGCTTGGGTTCAAGCGGAAGCCTTGGTCCTCCCGTTCGCTGCTTTCAACTCTAGCTTGGACGGGAGTTTCACTTCGCTGTTGCAAACGGAGCCGCTCGAGTTCCATCTCATGCTGCCGCTGCCGTTCCCTTTCCTCTCTTTCTTCTTTCAGTTGTCGCTCCTTTGCCTCTTTTTTTTTCTTTCTCTCTCTCAGCTGCCAACCCTCTCTCTCCACCGCCTGTTTCTCCTTCTGGCTTACCCACTTCCGTAGTTCGGCACCAGAAAGACCCATGTTCTCACCAAGAGCTACTAACTTTTCGAGAACCATTGTGTCTCGCAAATGCAGTCTTGCTGCGTGTAAAAAGTATCTGCCTAAATCAGTCTATCGGAACACTCCCCTGCACTCGTTAACGAGAACACTGAACAACAAACAAAATTGTTCTGATAGCACTATACACAACTCGAGGCTCTTTCTCACTACTTTGGACACACTGTGCACCAAAAGGTCCTGTCGCGGACGCTAGGTTAATTGTCACATGTCCCGTTAATTAGGGAGGCGATCGCCGGGCTAATTCCAAGGGCCGAAGTATCGGCACCTCGAACCGCACCACAAAAGCGTGGACAATTTAGAAGTAGTCCTTTTTGGCGCGCCAGTGGACGCCGGCTGTGGCCCAAAGAACAAGTCAGAGCCGAGTGGATAAACAAACAAAATTATATTCTCAATAATGGCGGATCGAAAACAATACACAAGTATGCACACTCCACAATAGTTGAGTACAATATGTCACCAATCAAACAACGTACTACACAGTACAATCAGCCACGCTCGAAACAACGGACACAGACAACAATACACACTACAATGTAGTCGAATGCATTGAACAACCAAGACACCTAAAGACTAAAGAGTTAGAAAACTTATTCAGTCCAAAGTCCTTAGAACGAAAGTCTGAATGATACTCTTCCGAGAATCACTCACTCAAAGTCCAGCGTTGTTGTCGTTCCGCTGCCCCCAAAGTTTCTTTTCTAGGAAACCTCGCCGAAGTTTCTCTTCCAGGAAACCTCGCGTCTTCAAATGGCCACTCTCCAAGCTTCAAACTTCTTCACCGGAAACACGTCAGCTTCACACACGCAGCTGTTGCCACGCGTCTTCGCTCGATAGCGGTAAACACACACACTCTTGCTTGTAGCTCGAGTCGTCACCGCTCAGGTGGAAATCATCTTCTCCTGCTTTGTTTCTACGGACAAAACCTTCGCCGACTACACGGCGGAATACCCTACGCTCTCTGGCGCTAACTTCCGTCCTCTCCTCCTGACATCCCATCTCCGCTGCTCAATTAAATACCCTCCGCGCGCGATTCCAGAAAATTCTCATCATTTCGTCGGCGCGATGCGCAGCGAAGGCTGGGGGAAAGCGAGAGATGGTGCGAGAGCCGTCCGCGACGGATGACTCAACCCGGCATCACCACGCCCCTTTCCATCTAGAATCTTCTAGGGCCTGCTCGGCCGCCGACGCGAGGAGGCACCGTCGGCGAATCCACGCTTCCGAGAGGAGAGGAAGCGCGCCCGGAGAGTCTTGTGAGGCTTGTTTTCTTTTCTTCTTTTTATCGTTGACCTCTCGGCGCTTTGTCGCGAAAATTTCGCGGCGTGCCCTTTTTTGAGCGCTCGTTTGTGACACCCGGGTGCGGAGATTTCGGCGGAAAACTTTAAAACGAAACTTTGAACTTTATTTTCCCCTCTATTACAAAACACACGATGATGAAATTAACGACAGCCTTTTCAGTCGGCCCTTTCCCCCCCATGGTAGACTAGAAACCAAGGTGCTCGGCTGCTGAAGCGCTGGTCACGGGATCAAAACCCGGCTGCAGCGGCTTCATTTCAATGGAGGCGAAAATGCTGAAGGCCAGTGTGTTCAAATTTGAGTGCGCGTTAAAGAAACCCAGGTGGCCGAAATTTCTGGAGCTCCCCCACTATGGCGTCTCTCATAACCGTATCGTGATTTTGGGACGTTAAACCTCGCTTATCCCTTTCAGTCACGGTGTGCACAAAGGTACACGCCAAATTCAATGACAGGTCACGCACCCCATGTTTCATCAAATCACTTGAAACAGTGTGAACATTCCCACAGCCCTTCTAAGTGGAGAACTGGTGATCATTTAACTTCATTATGTTGTATATTGCTGCAGTGTCATGTTGATTTGATTGATATGCAAGGTTTAACGTCCCAATACTATCATATGAATCGCCATGCTGGACGGTCGTTCGACGTCACGCGTTCCAAGACCAACGCTAAAATTACTTTTTCTTCACTCGAAACGAATACAACTAAACAAACATACTGTGCATGCATTTTGGGCCTGAACGCGCATTTATTTTATGCAAGTACTGAAGCAAACGGTTGAAAATTGTTTAGTTAACAAGTTACACCCTTATAAACTTTTATTACAAAAGCTCACAAACCCAAATGCTTTACTTCATTTTCTTACTTGCATTGGCCTTGTCAATATGCCCCACAAATTTGGCGAGCTTCTGACAGCGCATCATTATTCGTGACTGAAAGGGTTAGACTTTTTGAACACACTATTTACTAATCTTAACAAGTTCAATGGTTTTCTTTGGTGTACCTTTAAGACGTTAGATGAACAAAAAAAGTCACAGCTTCGGCAAAGGCCGGAACAACGAATGAGATGGCAGCACATGAGGCTTTTGAAAAAAGTCAGGTAAGGATATTTTGGAACCGTGAGAAAAAATGTGTAGTGAGCAAGGTCGATTGCGCATGAATTGACAGTAATGCAGTAACCAAGTATTCAAAATATGTTAAGAATACTTGACTGCGTGAAGTCGAACGGGTGGCCAAGTTCATGTTCGGCGTATAGAGACATGCCAAGCCACTGGTTTTCACGTCGAAGTCCGTTGACGTTGAAGTCTCCAGTCACTATCACCGGGACATCCTGTAGGCACACTGCACGGAAGTTGTGCAGTACTAAGTTCATGACGTCAGTCCACAAGGTTTCTGGTGAGATATACGCTGTTGCGGCGACAAATTCATGCGATGTTTTAATGGTGCAAGCGTCACCACAACTCATTCGCGATCATGTGCACAGTGTTGTTAATCCTTTTGACCTCGTTCACGAATGGCTTCACAATTCAGGACGTTTGTGTGTGTTTGCATGATTCCTGAAGAAATGTGTTGTGTGTAGTTTACAGCTACTGGTCTTGGTTTCATAAATTAAAGAATAATATAGGCGGCGTCATATGCTTCGTTATTGCAGCGCGCTGAAGAGTAGGGGGTCGCCAGTTCGCATGTTCGGTGGGTGCCTTAGAACTTTTTCTTCCGATTTATTTTTCTTGGTGACTTTCAGATATCTATACATACCTATTTATATCCGGGACATGACGGCGACGCCAAATATCAGCCCATAGTGTGCGTACAATCACTATCGGTGTAAGATCAGGTAAGGGCATGAGCACAGAAATGAGTATGTGCCAAACAGCTTCTAGCATATATTTGTATAGCATTGCACAGAATCATAGGCGCGAAATCAGTGACACCTTCGTGCGGTGGTTTTTTCGGTGGCCCTCTATCCAAGCCACCTAGAAATTTTTCTAGGTGGCTTTGCCTCTACTGTCCATTGTGCCTGATACCATATTTGTTAGTGCATTCTCATTTATGTAATAAACATTCTTTACATCAGGATTCACAAAAAGACTGATTTACAAGCTAGACAAAATACACGCCAGTTTACAGGGAGCCAAGGCGCGTCTTTTCGGCACCTCACCCTTGTCTAAACGGGCAAGGAGCGTAGGAATACCGACAGCTACAGACGAACTTCTACCCGAACCCTGTGCACCTCCACAGGAGCTGCCCACACTTATACCCAGAAAATAAATGAAACTATGTGTAACTGAAAGGGCGTCTCATAGACATATATTATAGAAAATACCCAACTTAACAAGCTTCCTGAGGCCCTCCGGAAGCAGTGGTGGCTTGTGCTGCTTAGCTCGGAGGTTAAAGACCAAAATGGGCTATGGAGCAGGCTAGAGAGGCTGTACGGAGACAAGGTCTCCCAGTACCTGCTTGTGTCGTCTCGCCCGGGCCACACACATCCCAGATACGGAAATAAAGTTGATTCGATTTTCGAAATTCTATTAAATTTTGGTCGCTTGTTTAGGAATACAGTCATCTTGCTTTTGCTTGTGATAACAAATGGTGCCACATTTCACTCGCAAATAGAAAGTGTTTGTCAGAAAACTTTGATGGCGGAGTCCACCTCTTTGTTTTTACTTTCGCAGGTATGGTCAGCTCCCACTTCCGTTTGCTTTTGTTGTCAGCAGCCTAAAAACATCAATCATTTTTTACTTACTTTGACACGTTTCACAAGCCACAGAAAAAATAAACATTTAGAAGCTTTGTTCAGAAAATGAACCTTTACCATTATTTATGGATGGATGGATGGATGGATGGATGGATGGATGGATGGATGGATGGATGGATGGATGGATGGATGGATGGATGGATGGATGGATGGATGGATGGATGGTTGGACGGATGGACGGATGGATGAATGGATGGATGGATGGATGGATGGAAGGATGAACGGATGGATGGACTGATGTACGAATGGACGGATGGATGGACGGATGTACGAATGGACGGATAGACGGATGGATGGACGGACGGACCAAACTTTATTTATAACCTGCAGATTAGCTGCCAGGCCCACGTTATCCAGGTGGTTTGCGGTGAACTTTAGTCTTTCCGCCGCTTCCCGGCTCTGCTGGATGGCCCAGATTTCGTCTTCAAGTTCCGAGCTAGCCAGAGCGTTGAGCCAAAGCGGTGCCCCACGACCCCAAGTAACGCCCACTGGTCAAGGACGCAACGTTCGTTACAAAGTTACGTTTGTATTTGACCGCTAAAAACAGAAAAGAGAGCCTGCATATATGGCAGTGCAACTGCCGTGGCTGTGAGAGGAAATCATAGGTATTAACGCAATATATAAAAAATGAAAGGAAAGGCCAGACATTATCATTTAAGAGACCGTGTGACACGCCAAACTGGCAGGCTACAAAACCAAAGGCAGCAAGCCGAAGACAAATGTTGGAATATTGGCTCGACCACGTCGGCCAGAAAGCGTGTAGTCACCGTCCATCACGACATGAATGTGGTGGACATAGGTCACATTGTTATCGAATTTATTCCACGCAACAAGAAAGACAACAGCACCTTCGTACAAAATATCCACAGCAAACCCTCTCTGAAGGCCAGAAAACATGAGTTCAATGATCTCGTATGTGGGACAGTCGACATTGCGGGCAATATTCGGCTTTTCATGGGGCTCATTGAACGCACCGCGCTAGCAAAGGGCTACCTTTATACAACCCCAAAAAGTGTAGGGACGTCAATGAAGTAATTAAGCAGACGGATTGGACGACGCACAATGAACCCTCATTCCATACAAGGGTTGGAGTTGGTCTCAATAGAGACACAACAACAGACCTCACCCTCTGCAACAACGTGGGGTAGGTTACGAGGAAGAATGGTTTCGATAACGTCGGTAGTGACCACAGGATAGTGAGCATCAGTATAGAAAAGTGGTTGTGCAACAACAATTCGCACAGAAAAAACTCGTAGACTAGCACAAGTTAAGGTAAAACAAAGACGATAAGTATCAGAAACCAAACACGAACATTGAGCAATCGAATCAAGAAATACTACAAGACCCCATTATATTACCGCGGATTAATATTAACCGGAGCGCCGGCGATCTGCAGTGCCAAGGCCCAGAACACTCACGGAACTATCTTCATTACTATATACAACAAGTTGTACACAACGCTAGTGAGCCGAGGCCAGAGAACTGGTTCCCGAACCGGAACCGAAACCTTGACATCATAATCGTCACATCACTCTTCCCGCCCTCATATTGGCCAGCGTTCGTTTGCCTTAACTTTGAATATCGGCGGCTTGTCGTATAGTTTCACGTGACCATCTACCTCACCTGTGAATCGCTTGAACAAGCCTCCACGGACTCTTCACATACACAGGCGTTCATTAGTGGCAAACTAAATGGCGTGGAAGCTTTCAGATGAGGCTGTACATAACAATATCATGTTTTTGAAGGGCTAAGATAATCTCATCCTTCCGAATTTCACGACACAACTCGATTGGTGTCATCACGTTGGTGAATCTAGCTTTAACGGCATTTAATTCTTTTTATCTTTCTATTAACATGAATCTGTGTAAACAAATATTCGTTTTCATATGCCTTCCCTGCTATAATCTCTGATGAGATTGACAGTATTGTTAAATAAATAAATAAATATAAATAACTACTATCGCTGACGCGATTAGGGCCACTTAGTAGGCAAGAACCACGATCCGAAGAAAACGAGAAGTGCCCATGCGGGGCTCGAGCTCCTCGCTATGCTCGCGCTGTTTTCGCTGCCGACACCAACCCTCCAGCAGCTTCACCTGTTTTATCGGAGCCTGATCCCCTTCAGGTCACGTTAACCGTCGTGCACAAGAGGAGGAAACGGAAACCGAAGCACACTGTCAGCTGCAAATCGACCAGTTGAGGCCCTGGCAACATGTCATCGCCCAACGGTAAATCTCATCTGCGAGAACTTCTCACCTATTTCAGGATGCAGCAAGAAGCTGATCGAGATAAGCGACAGTCTACTGATGCCGGAAACACTGGGCAAGGACTCGATTCCCACTGCGTCTCAAAAAATAGAAATATCGCAACTCCACGGACGAAGCTGAACAAGGGCAAACGATTGGCTACCGATAGATGCAATGCGAGCCCGTCTAAATATCCCAAAGGCGATGATGGTTTCATAGCAGACAAAGTCTTCGTGCATGGCTCTGCCGAAGTTCCGGCCACGTCGACGATCACCACCATAGTCTGGGCAAACGACCGGGAACAAGACTCATGCCAAAGTGTAGCCACGTCGACTATCACCACCACATCTCGACAAAGGACCTTGGAGATCCGTGCGTGTGCTCTCATACCAAGGCCCCAACCAGTGTCCACGCTGCGTCAAAGACTACCACCGCGGCCGATGGAAAGCCACGCTGCCCATCCCATTGGATAGACAGCCCGGCCATCGTCCCCGTCACATCGGGGATCATCCGCATCTCGACCCAAGGCAGAGGAGCAGCATCGTGCGCTTCCCATCAGCCCGAAACCACGGCGAATACCGACGATGGACAAGAGCTTGACGAAGTCAGCGCAGCGGCAGCCGGTGCCAGAGTGGCGTGGATGACCTGGCCATTACAAGCAGGTGTCCGCTGCACGATGGACGTCGAGTTTACGTTGTCCGGTCAAGAAGCATCGCCCGCAAGGAGCACGGACGAAGACCAGATGTCCAGATCAATGCAGATCGTAAAAAACAAGGAAGCCTGAATACACGAAACGAAACATCCGCATCCAGATGGACCACTTGCGCCGTTCCCAAGGTGTATTTTCATGCGTGACCTTCAGCGCCATCGTTTGAATGCTGATGACTGTCACAGAACGAGCGCTAAAAATGGGCGCGCCGCCAAATTCTTGCGGTAACGCGCGGAAGAAACGCCGGGAAGTCAAAAAAAGAGAAAAAAAGAAAACAAACATCCAAGGCTCTCCGGGCGCGCTCTCTCCCCTTGGAAGCGTGGCTTCGCCGACGAACCTCCTCACCCCACATCGGCGGCCGAGATAGCCCGCGATATTTCTAGAACGAAGGAGGCGTGGCCACGCCGAGTTGAGTCATCCGACGCGGAGGGCAGTCGAACCGTCTCGCGCCTCTCCCCAGCCTTCGCTGCGCATCGCGCCGACGAAATGAGGAGAACTTTCTGGAAGTTGGCGCGGAAGGTATTTAATCGAGCAGCCGAGACGAGAAAGCAGGAGGAGACGGAAGTGAGCGCCAGAGCGCGCGTAGGGATTCCGCCGTGTAGTCGGCGGAGGTTTTTGACCGTTGGGACCAAGTAGCAGAAGACGAGGATTTCCACCTGAGGGGTGAAGGCTCGAGCTACAGGCAAGAGCGTGTGTTTACCGCTATCGAGCGAAGACGCGTGGCAACAGTTGCGTGTGTGACGCCGACGTGTTCCGGCGAAGAAGCTGAAGTTTGAAGAGTGGCCAATTGAAGACGCGAGGTTTCCTAGAAGAGAAACTTCGAGGGCTGCGGAACGACAACAACGCTGGACTTTGAGTGAGTGATTCTCGGAAGAGTATCATCTAGACTTGGGTTCCAAGAACTTTGGACTCTGAATAGGTTTTCTATCTCTTTAGTCTTGAAGTGTCTTGGTTGTTCAATGCATGCGACTGCATTGTAGTGCCGTATTGTTGTCCGTGTCCGTTGTTTCAAGTGTGGCTGATTGTATTGTGTAGTACGTTGATTGATTGGTTTGATTGGTGACATATTGTATGCAACTATTGTGGAGTGTGCATTTTGTGTATTGTTTTTGATCTGCCATTATTGAGAATATAATTTGTTTGTTTATCAACTCTCGGCTCTGACTTGTTCTTTGGGCCACAGCCGGCGTCCGCTGGCGCGCCAAAAAGGACCACTTCTAAATTGTCCACGCTTTCGTGGTGCGGTTCGGGGGGCCG
>WOVY01012095.1:0-87815 GCA_013436015.1 Rhipicephalus annulatus | reverse complement strand
ACAGCATTTCTTGTTAAATAAAAAATTGTGATTTCGTGTTGCATAGGCCTTTGTTCGATCATGTGTAACCTCTCTACTTACTTTACTTCACACCACAAATAAAGTAAGTAAAGGTAAAAGTAGTTAACTGATTGAGTGAGCGTTAGTTGGTAATTCATTGTCAACAGTGTGGAAAAACTCTGACGTAGAATAGCAGTGACTTCCAATTCAGGAAAGCCACGTACAATTGCATTTGCAAAGAACGCAAAACAAGCACTACACGTGAGGTGGCAAAGGAGATGTGTCACATTCAATGAAGCCTTAAAAGATAGTGTCATGGGCTAAGTAGATGCCTGAGGATGACGATGACGAAGTGCTGAGGGGAACACGCTCGAACTGCAGCAGCCTGGTACGCATTTGCTCGCCAGTATATTCATCGTGTATACTTTATTCCCCGTAACATCATTGGTTGAGGTGCCGGGTACATCTCGCCATACAGCCCCAGGAGCTGGATCTTCGCAGCGGACGGCACATTGCAGCTACCACAATGACTGACCAGGCTACTCAATGTCAACAAGATCCGTCAGCCCCGCAACCGATCGTTGTGGTGCAACCTCGTGACCCAGGCCCATTCAATGGCACAAGTGGCAAAGACGTTGATGACTGGCTGGTTCTATATGAGCGCGTCAACAGCAGCAACCATTGGGATCCTACGCTTATGTTGGCGAACATCATCTTCTACTTGCATGGCACAGCAAAACTCTGGTACATCAAGAAGAGTTGACCGGCCGGGACGTCTGTAAGCAGAAATTGCGCTATCTATTGGGAAACCCATCGGTCGTCAAGTGGCCGCAAAGAAAGAGCTTGCGACTGGTGCCCAGAAATCCACAGAGCCGTACATCGCGTACATCCAGGACGTGTTGGCATTGTGCTACAAGGCCGACAAGGACATGTTCGACGAGGACAAAGTCGGACACATCCTGAAAGGAATTGCCGATGACGCCTTCAATTTTCTGCTGTGCAAGGACTGCTCGACGGTGAGTCGGGTCATCGAAGCATGTCGTCGCTTCAAACAGGCAAAAGTAGGCGCATAGTTCACCGATTTGACCGCCTTCCCAACACGGCGGCTACGTCCTCTTGCGAAGATTTGCCCACACTACATCAACCACCAGCGCCGGAAAACGTCACCAGAATAGTTCGTCGGGAACTCAAGGCTATGGCACCCGCTATGTCTAGCGTCAGCGCGCCAGGACACAACCTCGATGCTGTTTCAATGATACAGGCCGTGGTTCGCCAAGCGACCGCGAATATGGGCATTTTGCCACCTCATCAAAATGCCCCTGCTACTTCCAGCTCGGCTCCAGTCGTTGCGGCTACCACTTTGAACCGCACTTTCGCGCCAGGACGAAACCCAGCTGAATGGCGCACTCATGATGATCGGCTCATATGTTTCACGTGCCATCGGATAGGACACAGCGCTCGCCATTGCCGCAGCCGTTGGACCTCATCACCTCGACCGAGCTTCTATGATTGGGGACCTCGCTCCGAACATGGACCTTATGCCCCCGTCCTACCGTGCTGAGAGACAGGTGCAGAGCATAATCCAGAACGTCGGACCAGCCGCTCGCCATTGCCCGCCTGCGTCGTCACTCCCCCTCGCCCCCAACCCCACCGTTCTCGGTCTCCCTACGACCGTCGCTCGGAAAACTAGCCGGTGCAGCCCCCGGAGGTGACGCTGCATACACGACTCGGACTGCAAATCCTCTGATTACTCCCGACCAGAGGTGTAACTTCTTACAATTCTCGTTGATGGTTTACCTGTAACTGCTCTTATTGATACCGGTCCACAAATATCTGTGATGAGCTCAGACCTCCGCCGCCGCCTCCAAAAGTTCTGACGCCTGTGATTGCACCTACCGTTCGTACAGCGGTTGGGAGTACTCCTGCTGTGCTTGGAATGTGCACTGCGCGGTTAACGTTTTCTGAGCATCAAACTTCAGTTCTGTTCGCTGTACTGGAAAATTGCCCTCATGACCTCATCCTTGGACTCGACTTTCTGACTTCACACACTGCGCTCATTGACTGTTCCAAAGGTCTTCTTCTCGGCTCGAACTACTATCCTTCTCAGAAACCGTCTCTACCAGCCCATCTCGTCTACGCTCTGTCGATTTCCTCAGACTTCCGTCGCAAGCCGCAGTCCAAGTCCAACTCTCGCCATATCCTCCAGTACCCGATGGTGATTATGTTGCTGCTGCCCCAATTTCTGACGTGGCCATGACACGCAATGTTGCACTCCCCAACACGGTGGTTACCGTTAAGGACAACCGAACTTCATTTCCCGTCCTCAATTTCGGCTTCTCAGCGCAAGTTATTCCTCGCGGCATGTCACTTGCGCATCTGACAGCACTGGTCGACCACACAGTTTCCGCCCTAACCACCGATTCGCCACCCAATTTTTCATCAACGTCGCTCTCATCACGTTCTTGTTTCGACCTTTTCAAGCCAATGCTATTTGACAAGCTCACGTCTGAACAAGTCTCTGCTCTATGATGTGCACTTGCTTCTTATCAGGACATCTTTGACTTCAGCGACCGTAATATGGGCCAAATATCCGTGGTAACCCATCGCATCGACACCGGTGACGCTCGACCTATTCGCCGACGGCCCTACCGTGTGTCAGCCTCGGAGCGTGCTATTATACAACGAGAAGTCGATAAAATGCTTCATAGGGGCATAATGGAACCCTCATCTAGTCCCTGGTCCTCACCCGCTGTGCTTGTTAAAAAGAAGGACAATAGCTGGAGATTCGGTGTTGATTACCACCATCTCAACCATATTACCAAGAAGATGTCTATCCCCTACCGTGCATAGATGATGCACTCGATTGCTTACACGGTGCCAAATATTTCTCTTCAATAGACCTTCGCTCAGGCTACTGGCAGATCGCTCTGGACGACAAAGACAGAGAGAAGACAGCCTTCGTGACTTCTGATGGACCTTATCAGTTCAAGATGATGCCTTTTGGATTATGCAATGAGGACAATTCGGACACATCCTGAAAGGAATTGCCGATGACGCCTTCAATTTTCTGCTGTGCAAGGACTGCTCGACGGTGGAGTCGGTCATCGAAGCATGTCGTCGCTTCAAACAGGCGAAAAGTAGGCACATAGTTCACCGATTTGACCGCCTTTCCAACACGGCGGCTACGTCCTCTTGCGAAGATTTGCCCACACTACATCAACCACCAGCGCCGGAAAACGTCACCAGAATAGTTCGTCGGGAACTCAAGGCTATGGCACCCGCTCTATGTCTAGCGTCAGCGCGCCAGGACACAACCTCGATGCTGTTTCAATGATACAGGCCGTGGTTCGCCAAGCGACCGCGAATATGGGCATTTTGCCACCTCATCAAAATGCCACTGCTACTTCCAGCTCGGCTCCAGTCGTTGCGGCTACCACTCTGAACCGCACGTTCGCGCCACGACGAAACCCAGCTGAATGGCGCACTCATGATGATCGGCTCATATGTTTCACGTGCCATCGGATAGGACACAGCGCTCACCATTGCCGCAGCCGTTGGACCTCATCACCTCGACCGAGCTTCTATGATTGGGGACCTCGCTCCGAACATGGACCTTATGCCCCGTCCTACCGTGCTGAGACAGGTGCAGAGCATAATCCAGAACGTCGGACCAGCCGCTCGCCATTGCCCGTGCGTCGTCAGTCCCGCTCGCCCAACCAACCCTACCGTTCTCGGTCTCCCTACGACCGTCGCTCGGAAAACTAGCCGGTGCAGCCCCCGGAGGTGACGCTGCATACACGACTCGGACTGCAAATCCTCTGATTACTCCCGACCAGAGGTGTAACCTTCTTACAATTCTCGTTGATGGTTTACCTGTAACTGCTCTTATTGATACCGGTGCACAAATATCTGTGATGAGCTCAGACCTCCGCCGCCGCCTCCAAAAAGTTCTGACGCCTGTGATTGCACCTACCGTTGTGTTCGTACAGCGGTTGGGAGTACTCCTGCTGTGCTTGGAATGTGCACTGCGCGGTTAACGATTTCTGAGCATGAAACTTCAGTTCTGTTCGCTGTACTGGAAAATTGCCCTCATGACCTCATCCTTGGACTCGACTTTCTGACTTCACACGCTGCGCTCATTGACTGTTCCAAAGGTCTTCTTCGGCTCGAACTACTATCCTTCTCAGAGACCGTCTCTCTACCAGCCCATCTCGTCTACGCTCTGTCGATTTCCTCAGACTTCCGCCGCAAGCCGCAGTCCAAGTCCAACTCTCGCGCATCCTCCAGTACCCGATGGTGATTATGTTGCTGCCCCAATTTCTGACGTGGCCATGACACGCAATGTTGCACTCCCCAACACGGTGGTTACCATTAAGGACAACCGAACTTCATTTCCCGTCCTCAATTTCGGCTTCTCAGTGCAAGTTATTCCTCGCGGCATGTCACTTGCGCATCTGACAGCACTGGTCGACCATACAGTTTCCGCCCTAACCACCGATTCGCCACCCGATTATCGATTTTTCATCAACGTCGCTCTCATCACGTTCTTGTTTCGACCTTTTCAAGCCAATGCTATTTGACAAGCTCACCTCTGAACAAGTCTCTGCTCTATGATGTGCGCTTGCTTCTTATCAGGACATCTTTGACTTCAGCGACCGTAATATGGGCCAAATATCCGTGGTAACCCATCGCATCGACACCGGTGACGCTCGACCTATTCGCCGACGGCCCTACGGTGTGTCAGCCTCGGAGCGTGCTATTATACAACGAGAAGTCGATAAAATGCTTCATAGGGCATAATGGAACCCTCATCTAGTCCCTGGTCCTCACCCGCTGTGCTTGTTAAAAAGAAGGACAATAGCTGGAGATTCGGTGTTGATTACCGCCATCTCAACCAATTACCAAGAAAGATGTCTATCCCCTACCATGCATAGATGATGCACTCGATTGCTTACACGGTGCCAAATATTTCTCTTCAATAGACCTTCGCTCAGGCTACTGGCAGATCGCTCTGGACGACAAAGACAGAGAGAAGACAGCCTTCGTGACTTCTGATGGACCTTATCAGTTCAAGATGATGCCTTTTGGATTATGCAATGCCCCGCGACTCTTGAGCCCATGATGGACTTTCTCCTTCGAGGCATGAAGTGGACCGCCTGCCTCTGCTATCTTGACGACAATATTGTTTTTTCAACTACTTTCGACGACCATCTTACCGGTCTGTCCACAGTGCTAGATGTTTTCTGACGTGCCAACTTGCAACCTAACTCATCCAAATGTCACTTTGGGCAACGCCAAATCTGCGTACTCGGCCATCTTGTTGACGCTGCGGGCGTTCAACCAAACCTGCGAAAGTCCGAGCAGTTCGCGACTTCCCCACACCCCGCTCAGCCAAGGACATCCGAAGTTTTCTGGGACTGTGCTCCTATTTCCGTCGTTTTGTCGAGAAGTTTGCTGAAGTAGCCCGTCCTCTAACCTGCCTCCTCAAAACGGATGTCGCATTCACTTGGGGCTAACAGTAAGCAAACGCCTTCTCGGCGCTCGTTGACATTCTCACTAATCCACCAGTCCTAGCACACTTCGACCCATCTGCCGCCACGGAGCTTCATGCTGACGCCAGTGGCCACGGCATAGGCGCATCGGCAACAAGGAATGCACCGCGTTGTCGCGTGTCCAAGCTGACTGTTGTCGGGCTCGGAACAAAGTTATTCGATTACAGAACGCGAGTGCTTAGCTCTCATCTGGGCCATTGCGAAATTCCGACCGTATCTGTATGGCCGACCATTCTCAGTTATTACTGACCACCATGCGCTTTGCTGGCTCTCCTCACTCAAGGACCCTACGGGATGCCTTGGTCGCTGGGCGCTGCGCTTACGAGAGCACACTTTTTCCGTATCCTATAAATCCGGACAACTTCACAAGGACGCCGACTGCTTGTTTCGTTACCCAGTCGATCCTCCTGACACGAGGAAGATGAGCAAGAGGCCCTCGTTCTTTCAATTACCGACTTCACCGACATAGCTGCTGAACAACGCCGCGACCCCTCTTTGCGTGCTATTATCAAAGGTCTGCACTCTACCCACCCTGACCACTCCTTAGAACTGTTCGTTCTTCACAACGACATCTTGCACCGCTACAACGTCCACCGTAACAATAGAAATCGAGGAAGGTTACAGGACGTGCGCTACTCACAAGTGAATTTTTATTGCACAGCATGTTGTTTTTATACAGCAGTGGCCCCACATTGCTCATTTAGGAGAAGCGTGCCTTCTATTGGTTGGCACAAAAAGGATAACTTGTCGTATGCAAGATGCTCATCTCGTGTCCGTCTGTACAGTGCAGTTTTTCCAGTATGTGTATCCATCTTTCCTGAATTGGAAATCAATTGGAAGTCGGGGCTAGTTTGTGCCAGCTCTTTTTTATCGGCTTTTTCTGCTCCATCGAAAAGTTTTCTCCGTGCAGCTTTATTTATGCTTAATGACACCTAAAGCTTACCAAAGTGGTGCATAGCTAAAGGGAAATCTGGAACGAAAAAACCAGACATGCACAAAAGCAGGTGTTCCTGTTGGCCTTTCCCATGCCGCCTATCTCATTCTTGTGGATGTCTGTTCTTGCACTCAACATTTCCCACTAGTTTTATTCTATTCAAAATGGTTCTTTTTGATGGATGATTCACTGAATGTAATTTCAGCAGGAGCCATGTCGAACAACAGCAGCGTGGCTGTCTGCGTTGAGGCATGCCAAGAGTACCAGGTGCAGGAGATCACTTACGATGGCCAGGAAGTGTACGTCCAGTAAGTGCCCTTCCACTGATCTTCAAATGCATCACATAGGAAGCCATCTCACTGATGGAGGCGATGGGGCACTTAATCCTCAAAAAAAGCATGCCGCACTTGTGCACTCAGCTTAGAGTTGGGAAACGAGCATTTCTTAGCATCTGCTCGCTTGTGCTGTATGGGTGTTGTTTATTATGCACATTTATATTCAAGGCAATATCTACCTGTCACACATGTACTTCTTTCTATAGTAACGTTCCGGGGGTCTATATAAAGCTTACCTTTGTGTAGGACTGAACACACAGAGCCCACAAGTCGACAGGGCCCAGCCAAAGTTATATCTGTGACACTAAATGTTATTGAGGTTGTACTACTGATGTAATACAAATCATGTGTGTCTTATCGATTCATGTTTGAAACAGTGACATTTTTGTAGTGTTGAATGATAGAAATTACATGAGTAAACGGACTTTTAAGCGAGTTTAGTCTTGAAGTAATGGTGGAGAGAGAGACAACTCTGAGAAAAATGACTCTCATTGGAGCTGGCTGTACAGTCAAGCTTTGAAGGAGAGACCGGGTATATAAACACAGGGCCAGTTTTAAATATTAAAAGCTAAAAGTGGATGGAGAGTATTTTTGTTCATATAATTTAACCCAGCCAGACTAATTATGTTTACCTTTTGAAATTGTACGTGACATATTTGAGCCACAAGATAAGCTTTGGGAGATGAGAAAGTAGCAGTCTTAGCAGGAGCTGGTGATGCATGATGAAGCCCCTGTTGCAGGCCATGTTCCATGTCAGAAAATCTGACTAAGTTGGCGCAGAAGATCGACTTTGGCCAAGCAGCAGATGAACAGCAGAGCTCTGTGGAGAAGGCGTCCTTTCAGCCCTCGCTCTGGCCATGGGACTCGGTTCGCACCAAACTCAGGTGAAACATGAAAACATGATTCCGCTCAGGTCGCCCTAGCCGATTGCACATTTTGTCTGCACGTTTTGCTTTGGAGGCAGCACTACGTGTTTTGAGATCGTGGCCCCTTGTGTCATTGAATGGAAAAGACTTGCATGTGATTGCGACAAAAAGGCAGGGATGAAACCCGTACGTTTGGCTGCACTGAAGGAATGGAAGCAGCTGAGCATGCCAGCGTCCATGGTGGATGCTTGTGCCCTCTCATTTGCGGCAAATGGTGGGTGATGTTCAAGAAAGTAACTTACTATGTTGGCTTCATGGTGACATATAAAAAAAAAGTGTTTCAGAAGGCTAAATTAAATGCAGCCAGCCAATGGTGATTGCATAGCCCATTACAAAGGGCTGTAGTATGCTTCATCATCGTTATTAGCTGCAGCATCAAGAGTGTGCACATGATGCCTCACAAATAAATACCTGGAGGGTCCTTCGTTTCTTCACAAAATAACAAGTAATGGCATGGTGGGTGCTTTCCCACCTCAGATTTATTACGATGATTTATGGTGTAATGTGTGTTATGCAGGTGTGCTTGTAGACCCCAAGAGTGCATAAAAGACTCTAGAAAAGCTCCTGTTCCAGATTTTCTTGTGACTGTGCTGTGCATTTTGCGCAGGCTTCGCATTCTTGACTTGTTCTGTTTATTTTTTGATGGGTCAACATTCCTTACAAAAGAACTGTCTCGACTTTGTATATTCATCGTAGCCTGTTTATATGAACTCTTGTCACGCCAAAGCTTTTCAATGTTTATGCAACATGTGCAAAAAAGTATTTCGTGTATTGTTTGCATCAATCAGCTTAATTGAATGGTTAAATAAATTAACAAATGAATAACTGAATCACTTAATCAATCAATGAGAAGCTCTTTTTTTCCAGCATTACAGTCGAGGATTCTTCATTATCATTGTGGTTACTCTCACTGCTTCCGACCTGGTATGCATCATGTAATGGTTACGGTAAGTTGTTCAGAAGAATTCGCATCTAATCCTCCTTATCTCAAATGGAATCGGGTGCTGCAGCTACCTTATGTAACAGCAGCGACACTGCAAAATGTTTGTAGCTTCTATGAGAAGTGCTTTCCGAGAAAGTTTCTTGTACTTGAAGCCAAGATCTTTCAGCATTGTCTGCATCATTGTTTGTTGGGGACACGGTCATAAGTGTCGCGTCTTGAAACGCTGCATCAACATTGCCAAGTTACCATATTTGCTCACATGATTTGAGCCATCGTATAATTTGCACACCACTCATAGTTTGTCAGCTTTACCAAAAAAAAAATTACCCACATATTTTGTGCTCCTCAATCCGGCCAAGCCAGCTCGCCGGCGAGAATACAAAGAGACTGTCGACCTTTAGATTCTCTGGACGGGTGCGCGGGGCACGTGGCCTGCTGATAAAGGGCGTGCAGTTAATAAATGGGCTGCGAGTGCGAAGTCTTTTCTTCCGAAGACTTCTCCCGAACTAGGGTCCCTAGAATACTGTGCATGAACAATCAAACCTGTTAACGGGTCACTGAAGCTATTCAGGCATTCGTCCCCCTCTAATCTCGCCATCTTTACTACAGTGTGAATGAACGCTTGCATCATAGCACGGACAACTTTTGGCACCTGAGGTGTGCGAGGGCCTGCTTGGCCTGTTGTGTCAATTGTTCTGCTCGTTCTCTGCATCGGCACTGCAACTTATACATGGTTGGTTTCGGAAGTTTAGGTTTCGCCATCTGTCCTTCATGTTTTTACTGTTCTCTTGCGGTGTTGTACAGTAATTTTATATTTCAATGTGTTATACATTTTAAGTTTTTCAACATGTGACGATCTGTGCGATCGGCACGGAAGAAAGAGTACACGCTTGCTGATTACAAGTTTCGTGTCATTGAAGAAAGACTTTTCAATTATGTGCGAACGCTTCGGTCCTCCGGTATCGTGTCGTGCGACCTAGTTTTTCCCAGCTTTGTCGAGAAGAGCTTCAAGAAAATGGGACATTCGAACACGCTGGACAGAACCGAGGGCGATGCGCTTTGAGAGGGTGGTGGCAGCAGCCGCGACGATAATTCTCAATTGGACTTCTCGATCAGCGATTCCGACTTGACCTTGCGTGACCGGATCTGACAGGTTAAAGTGCATGCTCATTCTGTTAAACAAGCAAGTACACTTATTTGGTGCTCCAATTTATTTTATTTTTTTTTAATGTATATATTTTGCACCCTAGGACTATTACACATTATTACGTACGTGTTCGTTAAATTCCTGCATATTTTTTCGCTAAATCCCTGCAACTCATTTGGATCTGATCTCATGTAACTGTACAAAACGCTGGTGCACAAGTATACGGCCACTTCAAAGAGAGGAACACTTCTTGCACATTCTTTTTGCAATCAATGAGAGTGCAGCACGTAGAAGTCTATGTGATTCGCCTGCTGATGGCTGCTGAGATAGCATGCATGCCAGCGATCACAATCACGACGTTAGAAGCAAAGTTGATAGTTCCTTGAGCGACACCTGCCCCCGTACTCCTTCTTGCTCATTGTTTTCTAACGCTCTTCCAAGACCGGGGGGAGGGGGGTGCTCTTTCTCTGCTTTGACTACAGGCCTCTTGGGCGGGGGTATCGGGTGTTATCGCACGCGCCCTCCGAGCAGCGAACGTGGGCCAGATCGTTTGGCTCTTGCTTCAACTACCTCCTTAGAGGTTGCCCCGCCGCAATGGTATAGTGGCTAAGGTACTCAACTGCTGACCCGCAGTTCGCGCGATCGAATCCCGGCTGCGGCGGCTGCTTTTCCGATCGAGGTGAAAAAGTTGTAGGCCCGTGTTATCAGATTTGGGTGCACATTAAAGAACCCCAGATGGTCGAAATTTCCGGAGCCCTTCATTACGGCGTCTCTCATAATAATATGGTCGTTTTGGGACGCTAAACCCCACATATCAATCAAATCAATCTCCTGCAAGGTTCAGCCGCATACTTTGCCCCCACCTGCACTTTTACCCACGAATAGAACATACGATGCGTGGGAGTATGTTATCGATTTGGAATTTGTACGGGACATGACAGTAAAAGCATCAGGGGTGGAACATGGTACTAGTGTACCCTGTTCCACCCTTGGTGTGATAACATGCCCGTAGTAGACCTTGCGGTGGCTCTGTCCTACTAGCTAGTTCTCAACTAGCTTGCCAGAGTGGCGCAGCGTGTTAATTCGAGACGTGCATGCAGGAAGTGTAGGCGCATTATCTGGGCAGCACTGGCTTCCCATAAAAATAGTGGTACTGTTTGTTTTAATCAACTTCAAGAGGACGTCATTCAGGGCACTTGTTCTAATACGATATGTGGGTCAGGATTTATTATAAAAGATTGCACTATGGATAGAGGCCCGTGAAGCTTTCTTGACAAGACACAAAGCCAGAGCATACACGTACGTATACAGTGGTGTCTCGATCGTGCTTCTCTGCTGAGGTAAAAGTTTATTTAAAGAGCTTGTCTGATGACATCCCAAGCCTTTGATTACAACTAATTTGGTCAAATACAGAGAAAAATTCAGGCACAAAAGACCACCTGCTTATTGAACCTCATATTCTGTTAACTCCTGCTAAGCAGCAAGCCCATGAATTCTCTCCATGAAGAATGACCTGCTTACCTTATAAAATATACTTTTGCTTCACGGAAAGCAAGAAAGCTTTCAGAATAGTTACTTTGTAGCAAAAGAAAAAAAGCATGAAATATTTTCTCAGTTTTCAATTTTGTGCAGCAACAAAAGCATCTGAGCAAACCTCAATAAATGACAAATTTGAAATGTTTTGCGGTAAAATGTGAGGTGACCGACCATCATGGGACTGAAAAAACGGAAGGTTGGTCACAAGCAAAAGAGCAATAAGTTCATTTGATCTTCTTGAAGTTGACAAATAAACATGCATTCAGGTGTGCATATATTAATTTCATCATAAGTGATGCAAGCGCTCCAAATGTTTGGGTTAAATACTTGCATTCGAAAATGTGGTATTGCTAAGTGCTCCAAGAGGCTCGCTTGTGGCTCCAAAGCAGGGTTTCAGCTGTGTTGAGATGACTTTGGCCAATTATGTTGTTGTGTCCAGAAGTTTGTGCAGGTGATCTCTCTCACTAACACGATGGGTGATTCATATCACTTCATTATAGTTTCATCTATTTGAGGACTGTAGAATGTTAGATAGTGATCCCTGGATGGCCCAGTCATAAATAAAATTCACTGATGTGATCTGCTGAGGTAATTGATTGATGTGTTGGGTTTAACCTCCCAAAACCACCATATGATTATGAGAGACTCCGTAGTGGAGGGCTCCCGAAATTTCAACCACCTGGGGTTCTTTAACGTGCACCCAAATCTGAGCACACGGGCCTACAACATTTCCACCTCCATCGGAAATGCAGCCGCAGCAGGGATGTGAACCGCGTCCTGCGGGTCAACAGCCGAGTACCTTAGCTACTAGACCACCACGGCGGGGCATCTGCCAAGGTAAACACGTTAAGGGGTCTATGGCAAGTTGTTATCGATGGGGGAAGTACTTCAGTGCAAGCAATGAACAAAGTAGTGGTTTGTGCCTGAATATAACCCCGACATTCCACATGGCATTCAGGCATGCTGCCACGGATCTATGCTAGCGCTTCAAACTGATTCCGATGACGTGCATTATCGTCGCGTGCACTTCGTGGCAATCAAAGTGATGTCTCTGCAAATCTGCATTCCTACATTCCTTTCGGTCATGAATTATTCTTTGCATGCTAGTGTACATAGTGTGCCTTGTAGGTCCACGATAAGCCCACTACTTGTCATTTTATTGTAATAGCAATAATACAAAGACTCTCTCGGCAAATATTTGTTGTTGCCATAGCTGTCATATCTCAGTCATGTAGATGTATCTATTTACAGTAGAGTCTATGACTGTCAAATGACCCTTAATGTTAATAAATTAGGTGCCCTAATAATTACCAGAAAAAAAAACACACCTCTGTGTTTGTAATACCGCAAATATACAGCTCGAGTTCAAGAAAACAAATAGATTGGTTATTTACTTACACGCGCTCTTAGGTTGGACTCCCACATCAACACTATCACATAAACTGCCTTAAAAAAGCTCTTCCTCGAAAAACACCTCCCTCTTGCGCCACCTAACATCAAGCTTTTAGCATACAAAACTCGAGTATGCTAACATTGTATGATTCTCGTACTTTAAACGTAACACTGATAAACTCTAAAAGATCCAGAGAAAAGCCATCATGTTTGTATTTAATAAATATAAAACTTTAGACTCACGGACTGAATTAGTAAATAAAGACTGGCCTTTATAGCCTTGAAAATAGCCAAACTAACTAGGTTAAAATTCATGCATCGACTACTCCACAGCCAAGTAAACATTGACACCACTACTACATATATTTCGGTGACTTCTTGTAGACGTACACGTAACATACACTCCATGACACTAGCTGATATACACAACACTCTTACTGCTTTAAGTACTCCTACTTCCCTAGCACCATAACAGAATGGAACGAACTTCATTCATCAACTGCTAACATTCACTCACTAGATAGATCCATCACGACAAGTGAGGAAACCTTTTGAACATAACACAGTTATGTTATTCCTGATTTATTTATTTTTATGTAAGTTTTTTTCTTTCTGTTACTCCTCTTTCTAGTTGAGTGATCCTTATATTGTATACTCTGTAGTTGACCTATTTTTGCATTTATGTATCATAGCACATTGTAGCACATAGTGTAATTTGTTTACTGCTTTTATGCGTTCTGCGGTAACCCCCTCCTTTTTTCTGGCTTTATCTCAATTGAGATAAGCAGTATTTTAAATTAAATAAATAAAATAAACAATCTCATTGATACCATTATGGCTCACGGGAATTTCCCACTAATACGAATTTTAAGCTTGTTTTGGATGGTCTACATTATATAAAACATGCCGTGATATAGTGTTATACAAACAATATCCCCAGCCATTGTGATACGAACGTGCGATCGACTGCTGCACAGGAATAACGCAGCGTGGCTTGTTTGTGGGAGAAAGGCCCGTTCACACTGTGCCTCAAAAGGAGTGAAAGCGAAAAAACTCACCAGAATTTCCCTCCCTTCACTGCCTAAGTGGCCGGAAAACCACGGCACGAGGCTTGGGAAGAAAAATCGGCCCGAGACTAGATTTTTTCGCCACGTGATAGCATATCAGGTTTTTGCTTCGTGGCATTGGCTACATCGGCTGCACTAGCTCTCAAACCATGAGCTGCAAATTCAACATGGCGGCAAAGGCGTCGGCAGTGGCTCGTGTTGGCGCACTAGAAAAGTACCCGTGCAGCACGACGAAGCTCACGGCCTCAACAAGGACGTGTTCATTGAGAGCCTGGTTTGGATTACGATTGCTGCAAACGCCAGAATTAGAAGAAGGCGCAGCAGCAGCGAGTCAGCATGCCCTAACATGTCTCGCTTTTTCACTGCCAAGTCAAACCGTTGCCGCTGCCGGTGCATCCGCTTGTGTCGTTTCTTCTGGTATATACCCGGCAACAATGTTTGTACAGGTGTAAACTTTTTTTAGTGCTTCGCATGGATAATTATAACTAGGTACGAATTTCAGTGCTCGGGAAAAGAGAAAAATGGAAATAATTCTCAAGGGGCGAAGGCGGTGGCAGTAGGCACAACGAATGTGAACATTTCTGGTGGGCGAGGACGTGGTCTTGAGGCCGCTCTGGCGTTCTAGTTTGAATTTTCCTGTGTGATTTTTTTTTTCGTGTCGACTTCGTGGCGCGTTTTTCCAGCCGTTTGAGTGGCGAAGCACATGAATTTCCTACAAGTTTCGCCGCTTTCCCTCCTTTTGATGCCAGGTGTGAACGCACTTTAAGGGGAGATGCTACTCGAAGACACTTTTTTTTAAATATTCACCCTAGAGTAATGAAACTTGAGCTGTTTATGGAACTTTTTATGCTGATTTCAAATATATAATTAGTTTTCTTGCAAGTTGCACCAGTTTAGCTCTGCAACATGACAAAGTGAAAATCTTAACCCTTTTACCCTCTTTTCATTCCAAAACTTCTGTATTTTTTTATCATTCATAGTTCATAATGCTTCAAATAAAGTGTAGTGTGCAAATAACTAATTAGGAAGCATATACAAAATATGTAATACGCGTGAAAAATAATAGACGTAAAAAGTCCATATTTCACCTACCCTAGTAAAGGTATACATACAATATATTTATTATACAATAAAATAATAAAATTGAAACAAAATAATTGCATTTGTCGTACTTTGGAAAAAATTTGGGCAACATTTCATGCAGATCTGAGCACTAGAAGTGCCCAAAGAAGGAGGGGCACATTGGGAAAAATGGTGAAATTTGTGTTTTGAGAAAAACGAATTTTAAAGTTAAAATTGAGTCTTTATTTATGAAAGATATGATTAAATCAGATGAAATTTACATACCAAAAAGAACAATCCTTCTGGCCACTGCGACTTAAATACGCCAGCACCATGAGTTTGTCCCTCTCTGCTTTTTCAAGCCGACTCCTTACAGACATTTCGCTTACAGACAGGGCCATGAAACGCTTGCCAAACTTCCGCTGCATCTGGCAAAGCCTTGTGCCAACTGTAAGCTAGGAAGGAGTTCGACAGGACTGCGAAATCCAAACTAAGTCCAGTGTCATGCCATTTTGCAGCCATGTTTGTACCACATACCGTCGTACATAATGGCAATGTCGTCCCTACTAAGTTCTCTCACTGCGAGCTCTTTCGGCCTCTCAATATTGGTGCTGACCTCATCCATTGCCGCATCACGAACTTTCCGGCTTGGGTGTGAATGACTTTTGATGCATTGGCTTCTGCAAGTCAACAACTATCGCAAATCGGACCAGCATCTCGTTGCCTATTCCTACAGAGCGCGCCGCACAACGACTTTCACTTCCGAGCAGTGCCTTTTTTCATTCATAACGGAGATAATTACACGAGAAAAGCATTCTTCAGCTGCGCTGCTCGATAAGACATGGACTCCGCAAATAGGTTTCACAGCACATACAGGCGCGCATCAGACAATGGCAGCCCCCGATTCGTACTATGTGATAAGCCAGTCCCGGTGTTCGAAAATCCCGCAGAAGAGTGCTTTTTTCATTAATTCTTGTGGTGCATCAGTGAGATAAACTGTTGTTATTTGAAAAGTGAGGCTCGACGCTTTGACTCATGCGATCAACAATGGCGAGTGGCGGCGCATTATCAGTGGCAAGGTGCTCAAAGACTGTACACTTTCGACCTTTTAACAGGCACTTTGTGCTCTTTAGATGTAATTTTAAAGCATTTCCAGTCAAGTCTCGACCTGTATTATTTTTTTCATAACAGTAGAGGTACTAATCTTATCAAAACAGGCAAAAATAAAAAAAATCGGTAATTTTGAAAAAAACTCGCGTTTTTCGACCCGCATCTCCCCTTAAGCACCAGCAGCATAAGTGAGGAAACCGTGGCACTTTGTTAAGAGGCGTGTTAGAAAACTTCAAAACAACATAATGAACTTCTTTCAGGAAGAAGTAGTTGACCCTAATAAAGTTCTTGTTCACCTTCATGATCAGCTTTAACTTGTTTTTGGTTCATAAAAATTCGGTATGATACAAATTTCGTGCATGCTCCTTTCGAATGCGTATCATATATATATATATATATATATATATATATATATATATATATATATATATATATATATAAAGACAGAAGTGTATACTTAAGGGCTCGTTTTTCCTTGTTTCACACAATATCTAACAGACAATAATCCCAAGGAAAGTATAGGGGAACTTATTAGAATGAATTGTAATGCAAATGTCAAGAAAGAAAAGTGGGTGAAAAAATACTTTGCCGTGGGCAGAAAAATCTATTTTATATATATATATATATATATATATATATATATATATATATATATATATATATATATATATATATATAAGGCAAAAATAAATCAGAAGAAATCAAATTGGCAGATCCCACGTACGGCGGCAATCTATGATATGCGAAGCACGAATGAGTAAGATTGATATGTCACTTTAAGATCACCACAGCGTTATGAGGTGGTGGTAAATTATGCCATACATGACTTCCGTGTCATGATTATCATGTTTGGATGTGTCGTTTACCTTCGTCATCTATTCACGTCAATTGATGCCAAATTTAGTATATGTGAAGCTAGGGAAGCGGCCTCGAGCATGCTATGAACGTGGTATGTTGTCATGTTCTTGCATTACATGCGTGTCAGGATTATCATGTTTGCACCAGTCATATATTTCATCATTCATTGACGTCAAGTAACACCAAATTTAATATATGTGGTGCTAGGAAAACAGCCGCGAGCGCATTATAAAAGGCCCAATGTACTCTGATGTAGCGTTGACGCGCGCACGCTGGGCACAGCGATGCGACGTTAGCAAAACGCAAGCACTTTATAGTCTGATGCCAGACGCGACCAGCGCCTGTCAGCGTGGCCCGACGGCAACCAGCGCGAAATGCGACATGCTGCATTTCTCACCGATGCGTTAACCAGGCAACACTGTGTCTCCCTCTTTTCGTGACAAAGGAACGTTGGACATGCTGAAACGTGCATGCGTCAAAGCAACGCAGTGCAGTGCGTGCCTTCGAGTATATGGCTGGACCGGCGCTTGGTGTGGCAACCCCGGTGTGACGCGACGAAATGAACGCCGACGAGCACGCACACCGTGTCCCGTCGAAATGTATTGGCGTCTTGACTATGGCATGTAGTCATGTTCTCACATAACCAGCATCTCGTGATTATCATGTTTGCACCTTCGTCTTCTAATACCAAATTTGGCTGTTGTGAAGCTAGCCAAACGGCTACGAGTGCATCATGAGCGTGGCATGTTGTCACGTTGTTACATGAGACGCATCTCATGTTTCATGTTTGCACCAGTATCATACCTTCATCACCCATGCACGTCCTGTAATACCAAATTTGGTATAAGTGAAGCTAGCGAAATGGCTGCCAGTGCATCATGAGCGTGGCATGTAGTCATGTTGTTACATGACACGCATCTCATGTTTATCATGTTTGCACCAGTATCATACCTTCATCATCCATGCACGTCCTGTAATACCAAATTTGGTATAAGTGAAGAAGCTAGCAAACTGCCAGTACATCATGAGCGTGGCATGTAGTCATGTTGTGTCATGACACGCATGTCAGGATTATCATGTTAGGGTCTGTCGCTTGTGTTCGCCAATTAATCATACCATACCATACCAGTTTTGCAACATGCCGTGTGAGCGAATCACCGCAAGAGCTGCAGGACCATGAAATGTAAATCATGACATTCATGACATGCATGTCATGATTTCTATGTTATGACTAGTCGGATATGTTCTTCATACAGTCATGTTATGCCATACCAAGTTTGGTATCGATACCATTATCGAAACGGATAGGAGAGCCAAAAGTCATAGGCGGCTAGACGGGCAGACAGACATCTTGCGTATATGTGTGCGTTCTTGTCGAGCATCCTTCTTTGTGTTTCAGCAGTGCACTACAAGTGTCAGGCTGTTTGTCGTTTTTCGTGGGACATTGCGATTTCTCGCTATTGTATGATGAAACTGTGACTTCTTACACAAAGATGCCATTGCATCCCGTAACGTTTCACTGAAAGTAAAAATACCGAATAGGGTGCTATTCACTCATTGCTTCTGGTGAAATCAAATTTTATAATGCATGAGATCTGCCACATTCTGGCTTCATCACTCACATTGTCCTCCCCCTTCACGTGCAATCAGCAGGGTTACGTGTGCGATTGTTCTCGTTTCCCATTCAGTAACTGCATCTCGTCCTATGGTCTCAAGTATTTTGCTTCATCAAGTTCAAGTAGGTGTATTCTGCCTTCTGCAAGCCTAGTATAGGTTGGCACATCGTCATATGTTGTCAGGGATGTGCTATTGTAAAAGAGAGTGTGATGTGACTTTTCTTACGGTGGCAGTCGATAGGGGAAAAAATGTGTTTTAAGAGTTGGAGCCTGCAGTGTCTTTCTTTTTTTTTTGTTGCTGTTCATATAACGCAAGTTTGCCAGTACTAGTCATGCTGTTTGAATAATCCCATGAAAAAAGCACCTACACAAAATTTCAAAGCCGATATAATGAGTGAGATAGTTTTATCTAGAGACATACACAACATCTTCAAAATATACTCTTGAACATATTTATAATAGATTTGAGCATGCACGCCGACATCCTCGTGGGGGGAGTGGAAAACCTATGTTGGCTTGTTGCTGGCATGCACCTTCGTCCTCAGTACCTGCGGCTTCGCGTATGCTGTCAGTGCGGTGTCTGCACCTCGCCTGCGTCACAGTTTGCATTGCCTGTGGTGTTTACCGAAACTACTTCTGCCCAGCTTGGTGCTCTTTGAAACTGAAACATGAACTGGGCGCTCTTAAAACATCTCTAAATAAACAATTGTCGCACACTTCTGCGGATCATGTTTGCAGCCATAATAAGTGGATCATAAGCGACCTATTGCAACAACAAAAAAAAGACAAGGTGCAATATTTTTGTTTCAGTGCTCTTTAAATCTTTCGAGTTATTCACATTACATCAGTGTCAAGTATGCACTTTGGGCCATGAGTTATTCATACCTCAAGCAGGTGCTTGGCGACTCCTATTTGTGAGGCAAAGCAGGCTATTGTGGCCTCTTAAGGGATGTCTGCATTTTGTTGCGGACCATCCAGGCATTTCTTCTAGGGGATAGTGTGAATGTGTAAATCTGTGACGACGGCAGAATGGGGATTGATGTTGATTGCACTGGAGCTGTAAGGGTAGCCCCTGTCATTGACAATCTTCCTGGTCTTGCAGGCCCCGCCGCTGTGGTCCAGTGGCTAAGGTACTCGGCTGCTGACCCACAGGGCGCGGTTCACATCCCTGCTGCGGCTGCATTTCCGATGGAGGTGGAAATGTTGTAGGCCCGTGTGCTCAGATTTGGGTGCATGTTAAAGAACCCCAGGTGGTCGAAATTTCCGTAGCCCTCCACTACGGCGTCTCTCATATACATATGGTGGTTTTGGGACGTCAAACCCCACATATTAATCAATCCTGGTCCTGCAGAAAAGAGTTCTGTATTTGGGCAGCGGGAGTCTTTATCTCCAGCCAATGTTTTGGCCATGTTCTAACTGAAAGAATCACTAGAAAGGCAGATGGCCAGAGGTTAATGAGACAAAGTGCAGCTTTGAACTGTTTTTGTTCATGTGTTGGTCAAATATAAATATATACACTCAACCCTCGTTATAACGAAGTTGAAGGAGAGCCACAATTATTTCATTATATTCATTATTTCGTTATATCGATTATAACAGTTTGTGACAATGTATGCTCAGATGGGCGCACACCTATAAGCATGCAAAGAAGGAAACCTCCTCGTGGCCCGATGTACCGCTACGCGACCACGCGTGCGACGGAAAATGAACACAGTCGAATCTCATTAATTTGAACACGCTTAATTTGAACTTCCGGTCAATTCGAACTTGTGCTGTGGTCCTGTCAAAGCTATGTGTATTCCAATGGTCGAAAACGTCCTGTAGTTCGAACGTGCAAGCATACTCGATGGTTAATTCAAACATATCGCGCTGCGAAAATGCTCTCAGCACTATGCCCAATCCCGCGACGGCACCTCTCAACGCTGTGCGCGAAGAAGGCAAGGAAGAAAAGGCTGGATTTCGTGCTGACCGGTCGTGCCCTCGCGATCTCAGACGACAGCACTGCTCTGGCCGACTGGCTCGCCCTACGCCATCTCCTGACGCCGACAAGAGCTTTCGCTGAATGGTGCCCCGTTCTCAGACTCCTGCGACTGAGGCGACGGGCAAGCGGCCATATTTTGTCGTTAATCTTGTTATCAACGGTTTGTTTTGATGCTTCGGGGGTAGCTTGCTGCATTGTTGGTTACTTGCTACAATGTTAACGACGTCGTCCTGGTCGTCGTGTGAGGTTGCCGCGAAGTTGGCAAAACGTGTCGTAGCGCGCACAGTTGGGCGCCCTCGAGATTATAGGAGATGTCACTGTTAGAGTTAAACAATTGACAGAAAAGATAGTCGCTAAACATTTTTAAGACGTGCGCGGTTAAGACGTGCGCGAGTGGCGCGGGTACAGCTTGCAGAAGATAGCGTCATCAAGCATCGCAGATGAATAAAGTGCAACACAGCTGTTTCCAAACAGTGTACGCGTATGTAAATTGTAGAAGGCTAAGATACTCTACCCTGTGGTACCTCCGCTTTAATTTCACGATATGAGGAGCAGAATTTTACAATAGCAACGCACTGAGTTTGTCCAGAAAGGTACAACCGAAAACAACAAGTTTGGAGTGCCACGGATGCCTTAGTCGTCTAGCTTTCTAATTAAAATTTCATGATTTAAGCGATCACTCGCGGTGGTGTAGTGGCCGAGGTACTCAGCTGCTGACTCGCAGGTCGTGGAATCAAATCCTGGCTGCGGCGGCTGCTCTTTCAGTCGAGGCGAAAGTGCTGTAGGACTGTGTGCTCAGATTTGGGTGCATGTTAAAGAACCCCAGGTGGCTGAAATTTTCGGACCCCTCCACTATGGCGTCCCTCATAATCATATGGTGGTTTTGGGAGATTACACCCTACATATCAATCAATCAATAAATTATTGAAGAAGTGATCGAATGCTTGCTATAGTCTATAAAAATATCTAATGTTAGTTTGCCTGCTTAGTTAGTTATCAATTATTAGTTCCGTTTGACATAACAATGCTTTCTCTGTTGATCTGCCTGGGCGGAACCTGAGCTGACAGTCAGAAAGAATGTCATTCTTAAAAAAAAAAAAAACTTTATACTCGTGCAGAGGTCACCTTTTTTAAACCTTTAGAAAAGACAGACAGAAAGGAAATCGGCCTGTAGTTCCTTGAGTTATTTCCATTACCACCTTTAAAAATCACTGACACCACCCTGGCTTTCGTCATAGAACTTGGAAGATGGCCAGTTTCTAGAACAAGAAGAAACAGAAATACAAGGTGGATTGCAATGATGTCAGTTAAAGCCATTTCATTGGTCTGATTTGAACACCATCTGCATCAACAGTGTTGCTGTTTTTTAGCCTAAAAAAAAGTATTACCAATTTCGATATTGTCATTGCCTCAAAAAAGTATGACAAATCTTGATGTCGTCAGTTGGTTGGAGAAAAATGCGATGTGTACAACCATTAACATCAGTGCCAATGACCGCGCTATCTGATGATGTCATCATGTTCACAAAATGATCATTGAACCATTCTGTCAAACTGGCACCTGTCACTTTTTCATTATTGATAGTGACGTCATGAAAAGACTGCTTCATGTTTTTTGGGCTTGTGGCATCAATGATAATTGTCCATCTTTTTTTCTGGATTGCTCTGTATCGATGAAAAAAAAGAGTTTCGTAAAAGTGCGCTTTTGCCTTTCGCAGTTCCTTGTTTATTGCATTCCGCAACTTCTTAAATGCAGTGAGATCGCTTTCATCACACGTGCATAAAATTCAATTGAAGAACCTATTTTTTATTTATCATCTAAACATGTTGAGGCTGCGCCCAAGGCTAGTTGCTAGTTTCTAATATAGTTACACCTACATCCCCTTCGCCTACATCCCCTAGAGCATCACGCTCTCAGCTTGCACTCTCGGCCAATGACGGCTGCGAAGTCTGCAGTCTGATAGCGCTGCGAGGATATACCGGAGCTTTTTGCGACTCTCGGGTGAGCTTTTTTCATTCTTCATGATCATGCGAGGCAGCTGTGGCCAACCCCTCATCGATCACGTGCAGCCCCGACAAGGCCGCAGGGAACAGCGCACAGATCGACGCTGTCAAGGCGTTGACTGCGACGCAGAGTCGCATGATAGTTTGGGAAAGCTCGATTCGGAGCCAGGGGCAACGTACGAAGATATGTACTGCGGCGGTGTGCATGGTGGCTGAGGGAGCTAGGACAGCCCCTCTGAAGGCTCGTTCACACCGAAGGCGGGGTGGCCAAAGCGGCGAGGCGGCAATGCGAAAAGCGGGAAAAACCTCCTCTCCAGGTGGCGAAAACGGGAGAAAAACCAGGTGGCTAGAGCGATCGCTCTCGGAGCAATTTTTCGCCGCCTGCCGAGGCTCGCCGCTTTGCCGCAGCCAATCAGAACACCACGCAGCAGAGGCGCAGTGGTGGCGCGGGTGTACGTTTTGGAGAAGCACTGACATGTCATAGTGACACATGTGCAAAATCGCGAGATGCCCGCCTTTTCTGCCGCGCGGCCAAGCCAAGGAGGGATGCGGTCTGAACAGATTCACGCACTTGCTGCTTTGCAGCTTCGAAAATCCCGCTTTGCCGCGCTGCCTTCGGTGTGAATGAGCCTTAAGCGGCTCAGGGGTCGATGTAGTACGGAGTAAGGCCTTGTCACTGTGGGAAGCATGAACGGCATTTCTGAGCAATAGTAGGTGCCCTCTCCTGGCGGTGCCGGGGTAAGCCTGCCTTTGAGCCATTGAGAACGCCTGGAAGCTGTCCTCGAATGCTGACATAGGTGTTCCCGGCTGCGGGAGGGTCGCGGAGTCCATAATCACTGTACCGTGATCGGCATTCGCGAGAAAAAAAGCCCTCAGTAGCGTTGACCCATGAGGATGTGCTTACGATTCTTACGCTGTTGCACAGCGAGTTCGCAACACGTCCAATCTTCTGCCACATGCACTGCTCGTGTTGTGATTCAAGGAGTGCTTTACATCGTTGAATTTGTCGTCCTTCCGCATGCGTCTCATGAAATTATCCTGGGATGGAACTTTCTTTCCGCTAATCATGCAGTTGTCGACTGCGCTCGTGCTCAACTAGTTTTGTTTCCATTCAGCACGACATTCATACATCTCTCTCACTCACCCAAAAAGGTGATCGTCGCCGCTGACGTCGTCATCTCTGCTTTTTCAGTCGCCGCGGTATCTCTTTTGGGCAACTCCGTTTCCGATTCAACTGCCCTCTTTATGCCTTCACAAGAATGCGCTCGTCGCCGGAACCTTGTCGTCCCGTTTGCCGTCATAACACTTGCCGATGGCTCCAGTGCCGTGTACGTGTGCAATCCGTTCCCTTGTCCCGCTACCTTATTGCATGGCGAATGTATTGGTAGTCTTGACACTTATGATGACATCTTTCCTTTGGATGCTTGTTCTAATACGACGCTGATGTCCGTGGATGTTGTCACTGCTGCCACCGCGCCCTCACTACCTGACGAAGACTTTCTGTTGCGCAGCGTAGACACCGGCCTTACGCAAGACCAACGCAATCAGCTCATTCAACTACTTGACCCTTTCCGCGCCTCCTTCGACCACGGACAACCTCCCTTGGGACGCACATCAGTTGTCACTCACCATTGTCGACACCGGTCATCATAATCCACTTCATCAGCGCCCCTACCGCGTCAAGCAGGCTGAGTGTGACGTCATCACTCAACATGTCGACGAGATGCTGCAACGTGGTGTTATTCAACACTCACACACTCTTTGGGCTTCGCCAGAGGTCCTCATGCGAAAAAATGATGGCTCCATCAGGTTTTTCGTGGATTATCGTCGACTAAACAAGATTACCCGCAAGGATGTTTATCCCCTGCCACGCATTGATGACGCCTTGGATTGCCTTCAAGGTGCGGAGTTTTTCTCTTCACTGGATCTGCGCTCTGAATATTAGCAAGTGCCAATGGCTGAACCAGACCGTTCAAAAACGGTGTTTGTGACCCCTGACAGCTTATATGAATTAAATGTAATGCCCTACGGTCTTTGCAATGCGCCTGTGACTTTTGAAAGAATGATGTACAGTGTCCTCAGGGGACTTAAATGGCACATCTGTCTTTGCTATTTTGTATTCTCGGCGAATTTCAAAACTCATCTTTCCCGTCTGGAACAAGTTCTCCAGTGCCTTACGGCAGCCGGGTCGCAACTAAACTTCAAGAAATGTCGTTTTGGTGCCCTCAAGCTCGCAATTCTCGGCCATGTAGTTTCAAAAGAAGGAATATCGCCAGACCCTGCCAAACTGCATGCCGTTGCCGAGTACCCCAAGCCTACTACTACCCTAAAGGAGCTTCGTAGTTTCGTAGGCTTGTGTTCGTATTTTCGGCGTTTCGTTCGCAATTTCGCCTCTAATATTGCCCCCCTGACTCAGCTTCTTTCCCGTAGCGCGGACCTCTCTGGCTGCAATTGCCACTGCGATGACGCATTCACGGCGCTGCGCCGGCTACTCGCGTCTCCGCCAGTTCTTCGCCACTTCGATACCAATGCACCCACTGAAATTCACACGAATGCAAGGGGTGTCGGCCTCGGTGTCATTCTCGCTCAACCCAAGGATGGCTGCGACGGGTACGTTGTCGCCTATCCCAGCCGTACCCTAACGAAGGCAGAGTCCAACTATTCCGTCACGGAAAAGGAGTGCTTGGCTATCATTTGGGCTATAGGAAAATTTCGCACTTACCTTTACGCACGCCAGTTTGATGTTGTCACAGATCACCATGCCTTATGCTGGCTGGCGTCCATGAAAGATCCTACTGGCCGCCTCGCTCGTTGGGCTTTACGCCTTCAGGAATACGACATCCGTGTTGTTTATTGCTCAGGACGCACACATTCAGACGCCGATGCACTATCCCGTTCCCCACTGCCTCCTGACCTTGCCTGCTTATCAACTGCCATTTGCAATTCGTCATCGTTGAGCATCACCGACATGCCATCCGAGCAGCGCAAGGATCCTTGGATCAATTCTTTGCTCGACGTCCTCTCTCACAAATCGTCAGAAACGGCTTCACGCTCCCTCTCTCGTCAAGCGAGACACTTTGCTGTCCGTGAAGGCTTGTTCTATCGCCGCAATTACGTGACGGAGGTCCGTAGGTAGCTCCTTATCATCCTTCGTCATTTGCGCTCGCACATCTGCGCTGCCTTTCACGATGACCCCCAGTGTGGCTACGCTAGAGTATTTAAGACTTACTCTCGCCTTCGTCTAAGATACTACTGGCGCAGCATGTATCGGCACGTTCGCCAGTACGTTCGGTCATGCACCACGTGTCAACGACGCAAGACGCCTTCTCACAGCACTGCTGGCCATTTGCAACCCTTAACCTGCCCAGCGAGACCATTCGACCACGTTGGAATTGATATTTATGGTCCTCTACCCAACACTCTTCGAGGCAACTGGTGGATTATCGTCGCCATCGATTATTTGACACGCTACGCTGAAACATCTGTGCTGCCTGCTACCACTGCGAAAGACGTTGCGTCCTTTCTTCTTCACCATCTCATTTAGCGACACGGTGCACCTCGTGAATTACTGAGTGACCGTGGACGCGTGTTTTTCTCGAACGCCGTCGACGAGCTGCTTAAGGCATGTCGCACTGTCCATCGGAAAACCTTGGCATACCATCCTCAAATCAATGGCATGACAGGCAAGGATGGCTGTGCCAAACAATCTGTGCAAAAGAATCTGTGCCGAATTCTTTTGTATTATTTCCTACGACTGCAGGTGAAGTTGAAAAGGTAATCAGTAGTTTTAAATGCAATGCAGCTGCAGGATTTGACGGTATACTGGCATCTCCCATAAAATATGTATCGGATATCATATCTACAGTCCTAGCCCATATTATCAATAGAATGTTCGAATGCGGAATTTTTCCAAGCAAACTCTCTCCAATTCACAAAGGGGGTGCAGACAATTCTGTAAACAATTTCCGACCTATTTCAATACTACCACTCTTCTCAAAGCTTTTTGAGGCTGTTATTAATTCACGACTGGAAGGTTCTTTAAATAAGTATGCTATAATTAGTACATCTCAGTATGGATTTCGGTAAAATAAATCATGTGAGGATGCACTCCTCAAAATAAAACATCAAATACTACAAAACATTGAAAATCGTATATACATGGTCGGTTTATTCCTTGACCTCCATAAAGCATTCGACAGTGTGAATCATGAAATACTGTTATCTAAACTTTATAGCTATGACATACGCGGTACAACGTTAGATCTCATGCGTTAGATCTCATGCGTTAGATCTCCATATCTTAGAGTACAGACTGGCGTACCGCAGGGATCCATACTTGGCCCGGTAATATTTACCATATACATCAATGACCTCCCAAGCATTTCACCTATACCGAACATAGTCATGTATGCGGATGACACTAATCTTTTCTTTTCAAATTCATCCCTACAACAGATTGAAAAAGAAATTAATGATTATTCAGATTTATTATCTGACTGGCTGAAGTTAAACAAACTTCAATTAAATGTCAGCAAAACTAAGTATATAATATTTAAACCGATAAATAAGCCAATGCCTGTCAAGATTACTGTTTTATTTAAAGAAGAGCAGATAGAACAGGTAACAACGCAAAAGTTTTTGGGGGTATAATTTCAAGAAAACCTCTCTTGGGACAATCATATCAATAAACTCAGCTGCGACCTCAGTAAAGTAGTAGGCTCCATGTATAAATTTAGTAGTCTTATACCACTAACACTAAAGAAGGCAATGTACTACGCCCTCTTTCACTCAAAACTTAGCTATTGTGCATTAATATGGAGAACAACAACTGCAAAAAATTACAACAAATTAATAAAACTGCAAAAAAGGGCAATGCAAATTTTCGAAAACTATCACGGTAGACCGCGAGATTTACCCACACACAATCTTTTTGAGAAACACTCGTTAATCAGAGCAAATCAAATCAACTATTATAGATTACTTTTGCACATAAAAAAGCGCAGGCTCCATGTTAGTAGGCTGCCCGTTTCTCCCCCTCGATATCAATTACGCCACTGAACGAGAAGGCCACCACTTATGCGAACTGACTACGGGCGACAGGATCTTGAGTATCAAGTACCCCGGCTATTGAACATTGTTGAACATCATATAGATTTTCATGCGCCCCGCTTTAAAAAATTTATAAAGAACTTTCTGTTACATTCCACGATAACTTATCAATAAAATATATCTGTCTAATTTTCTACGTGTACCGCACATACAGTTTGTACAAGAATTTGAAAGTTCACAATTTAATGCGTATAGGTATATTGTGAGGAACCGGTTTATTCGGCCTGGCTCGAGCTAAATCATGTGGTGATGATATTTTTAGATGAAGAAGATGTATAGGTGATGATGATTACAAAGAGAATAAAGAGCCATTCGCTTGTCGCGCTCACACTAATTCCCCCGCGCGGTGAAAGCGGCCGCCTGATCGCTTGACAGTATTATGAAATGCGTCGCGCATAAGGCTTTAAACGAGATACGTGCACTATCTCTGTTCCTCGGCAACGATGATCAGGACTAGCGCTAAAAGGAGAAACGCGGTAATTGACAGGAGATGTCTCTTCGACCACCGTGTATGGCCCAATGAAGCAACTGACGAATTTGTCGCATAGGCCGGGGACGCATAGTGGAGGAGTCCATAGAAAAACTTCGTCACCAGGGGAAAAACTCACAACACGGCGAGACGAGTCGTAGCGAGATTTTCGAGTGTCTTGAGTCTTGAGAGAGGCCATTGTTAACACGGGCCTGGTGATGGCAGTGTGCGAGACGAGATAGGAATTCTTCAGAGAAAGGAGCCGTCGAGGGTGCAGGGGCCGAAAAAAAAAAAGACATCCAGAGCGAAACTCGGAGGGCGACCATGGACAAGAAAAAATGGAGAAAAGCCAGTGGTGCGTTGAGCAGCCGTATTATAGGCGAATGTCACGAAGGGTAGAATTGCATCCCAGTTCGTGTGGTTGGGGTGAACGTACATGGCGATCATGTCCGATAGGGTCCGATGAAACCGTTCAGTCAATCCGTTGGTCTGCGGGTGGTAGCTAGAAGTGGTCTTGTGAACAGTGTTTGAGGCACGCAAAACTTGCTCGACAATGGAAGATAGGAAGACTTTGCGACGATCACTGAGGAGAATGCGTGGATCTCCATGACGCAAAAAGATGTGGCGAAGAAAGAAATTGGCGATCTTAGTGGCAGTCCCAGATGGTATAGAAGCTGTTTCTGCGTAGCGGGTAAGGTGGTCGACTGCCGTGACAATCCAGCAATTCCCATTGGATGATATAGGAAGAGGGCCATACAAGTCGATTCCAACGACTTCAAAAGGTGAGGCGGGACAAAGAAGAGGTTGCATTAAGCCAGCCGGAGCAGTTGTCGGTTGTTTTCAGCCGTTGGCAATGGACACAGGAGGCAACGTACTTAGCGACGGCTGAAGAGAGGCCAGGCCAAAAACGACGACTTCGTATTTTGTCGTAAGTCTTGTGGTAGCCTAGATGAGCAGCGGTTGGATCATCATGAAAGGCTTCCAGAACATCACGTTGCAGAGAACGTGGGATGACGGGTACCCACTTGTTTCCATCGATGTGGTAAATGTAGCGACATAAAGCACCACCGACAAGCTTAAATTGTTTAAGTTGTCGACGGAGTCTGGCGTTTGGAGGAGTAGTAGAGCCGGTCAAGCAGGTCAACAATGGTGCGGCAGTATGGGTCGACACGTTGTTGTGAAACAAGGACAGATAGGGTGGCAGGTGACGAACTTAGCGCTGCGATTGGAGAGGTGCTGTCGTTTTGGAGTATCGATGGTGAATTGCTTCCGCTGGGTAAAGGACAGCGCGATAGAGCATCAGCATCTTGATGCTTCTTCCCAGATCTGTAGGCGACATCGAAATCATACTCCTGCAAGCGAAGCGCCCAGCGACTAAGGCGACCCGTTAAGTTTTTCAGCGATGAAAGCCAGCATAGGGCGTTATGGTCGGTCACGACGGTAAAATGACGGCCGTGAAGATATGGTCGGAATATTTGCACTGTCCAAACAACAGCAAGGCACTCCTGCTCGGTGATAGCGTAGTTCTTTTCTGGAGCGGTAAGAGCACGACTTGCGTAAGCAACGACGCGTTCGCGTGAGTTTTTGTCACGCTGCAAGAGTACCGCACCAAGACCATGACTACTTGCGTCGGTGTGAAGGATGGTGGGTGCGGTGGAATCGAAGTGGCACAGTACCGGATTCGACGTGAGGGCTTGCTTCAATGCCGTGAAAGCGCTTTCGCAGTCTTCGGACCAAATGAAGGGGACGTTCTTTGCGAGGAGTTGATGGAGCGGAGACGCAAGTTCCTCGAAACCACGTATGAAGCGCCGGAAGTAAGAAGATAACCCAAGAAAGCTGCGCAGGTCCTTTTGACGTAGTGGACGAGGAAAATCGAGGACAGCGGCAAGCTTCTCGGGGTCGGGTCGAATTCCTTCTTTGCTGACAAGGTGGCCGAGAACCTTGATTGTCTTGCTAGCAAAGGTACATTTCTTGGTGTTAAGCTGTAGACCAGCTTTTGCAAGGCATGTGAGGACTTCGTCAAGACGTTGTAGATGCTGCGAGAACGTGGATGAAAACACTACTATGTCATCGAGATAGCACAGACATGTTTTCCATTTCAAACCACGCAATACGCCGTCTATCATGCGTTCGAAGGTGGCGGGCGCATTACAGAGTCCAAAAGGCATCACATTGAACTCGTACAACCCATCTGGCGTTGAAAAGGCGGTCTTCTCTTTATCAGACTCCGACATTGGTATCTGCCAGTAGCCTGACGTAAGGTCGAGGCTGGAAAAATACTCTGCGCCCTGTAATGAATCTAGTGCATCGTCGATCCGAGGGAGAGGATAAACATCCTTGCACATTATTTTGTTCAGCGCACGGTAATCGACGCAGAAACGCCCTGTCCCATCTTTCTTTTGAACGAGAACAACTGGGGATGACCAGGGACTCGAGGAAGGACGTATGATGTTGCGTCGTAGCATGTCTGAGACGTTTTCCTCAATGATCTTGCGTTCTGTTTGAGACACGCGATATGGACGCCGATGTACAATACGAGAGCCGTCAGTCTGGATGCTGTGAGTAGCAGTGGTAGTCATGCTGAGGGCGGGCGACTTCACGTCAAATAGAGTACGGTGTCTATTCAACAGGGCGAGCAAATCTTCAGTTTGATCAGGTGTTAAGTCATTGCTTATTGTTGCGGACACAGGTGTGGCAGAGGCATTGAATGGCAATGATTGCGACTTCGGAACATTGTTGTGGTTGTTGTTCGGAAGAGTAACAATCGCAACAGGCTTACTGTCGACCGCGCAAGATACTGTTGAGCCACAGGGGAGCAGTACACACTCGGGCGTTTGATTTATGGCGGTTAGGTACGTATACCCATCGAAGAAGCGAATAAGCCCCGGTGTGATCACAATGCCTCTACGTAGGGTATGACCGTAAGGGAGAATTAGTGCGTCGCCATCCACAATGTCGGTGCAATTAACACTTATAATTTCTTCGATGTATGGCCGAAGTATATAATCTGACTTGGTGACAAGGCGAATGCGTCCATCTTGTTCAAGCATCGAAGAGTCAGTGGCATTTAGATGCAGGAGGCGCTGATGACATGATATGAAAGCGGACGCAGAAGACAAGAAATCCCACCCAAGAATGAGAGCGTGGGTGCACTCACGAAATACCACGAAAACAATGTGATGACGAATGCCTTCTATGCAGACACGAACGATACACTGTGCAAGTGGACGAATGAGAGCGTTGGTCGCCGCACGTAGAGGTGGGCTGCCATAAGGTGTGGTGACTTTTTGAAGGCGGGAACAAAAATCAGCACGAATAATCGAAACGGCAGCGCCAGTGTCTACAAGAGCCTCAACACGTACACCTTCTGCAAACACTACTATCAAATTCGATGGCCGCTCTGGAGGAATTGTTAGCTGTCCAAGGGATGCAGTTTCGCCTCCTAAAACTGCATTGGGGAGTTTTCCGCGTGGGCGTTCGTGGAATGGGAGGCGGGCCGTAGAGGCGACACTAAACGGCGACCTGCGGCGAGACGTACGGGAATTCTCAGGCATGTCCGTATGGTAAGTAGGTGACGGTGAACGGTAATAGGACGATCGGGAGGGTGGCCGTAGTAGTTCATGGTCAGACGGAAGCTTCAATGTTCTTCGGGAGCGTAGCCGCGTTGCTCGTCTTGTTGGCGCCTTCGACAAAACCGAGCGATATGTCCTCGATAGCCGCAGTAGTAACAGATTGGTCGAGGTGGGCGCTGAGGTGCGTAGTAAGGTGGTGCACGCACTGGCGGTGATAACGAAGCCACAGGCGTATGGTCTGCTGTTGTAGGCACAGAAACGGTGGGTGAGGCAGAGAGCGCGGCAACTTCGGCGTACGTACGCGTCTGGCGCACGCAGGGACTGTTGGAACACGTCGCACGCGATGCGGAGGCGATCTCTTGTTTAATCAGGTCTCGCAAGCTATCTTTTTCAGGAGGTAAAGTAACTTCCGCAGCACAGGAAGAGCAGCGCCCATGCAGCTCTTCACGAACGAATGTCGCGAATAAGCTGCACGCAAGTCGAGGGGTGCAGGCAAACGAACGTCGGTGGCATCGTAGCAAAGGCGAAGAGACTGAAGCTCGTCAAGTCGCTGACGGATGGTTATCACGTCCTGGGTGGTGGCAGGATTTGCGTGGTGAGGGCGTTAAAGGCGACGGTGTTAATGCCTTTAATAGTGTGGCGTATTTGGTCGTTCTGAGACATGCCGGTGTTAAAGCGCTTGCACAGTGCAAGGACATCTTCAATATAAGAGGTGTAAGATTCACCCGGCAGCCGCGTGCGTTGAGCGAGTTTCTTCTTTGCTGCCTCAGTGCGAACTGCAGGGGCACCAATATCTGACGAATTTGCTGCTCGAAGGTGTCCCAGTCTGGAAGATCCGGGTGGTGGTTCCAGAACCAAGTTTTCGCAACATCGGACAAGTAAAATTGGACGCTGCGCAACTTCTGTGGATTGTCCCACCTGTTCAAATCGCTGACGAGGTCGTAGTTCTTGATCCAGTCTTCGACATCATCGCCTCGGAGACCGGAAAACACAGGTAGATCACGCAGGCGAGTGTTGTTGGGTGGAGCGGGTGGCGGTGGCTGCAGTAAGACGGCGACGTTGATGGGCCAGGATTTTCTTGGGCCGCCATGGCAGGGGGTTGTATGCGACGATCCGAGCGGAGCTCCAGCTAGAACGGGCGAAGAGGACTTGAGGGAACGAAAAGCACAGTCCACCACTTGTGAGGAACCGGTTTATTCGGCCAGGCTCGAGCTAAATCACGCTGGTGATGATATTTTTAGATGAAGAAGATGTACAGGTTATGATGATTACAAAGAGAATAAAGAGTCATTCGTTTGTCGCGCTCACAATATATTCCTTGGCAGCGATGGCGTAGTGGTTAGAGCATCCGCCTCGCATGCAAAAGGTCCGTGGTTAAAATCCCGGTGCCGCGCAGTTCCCAACCGGATGGCAGGATACCACCCGGATTTTAAAAAAAAATTCGCTCTGGTGATGGAACTGCATTACGAGGCCTGGGGTGCGGCCTCACCGGTAACCACCGCCGAGAACGCACTCCCTCACCAGAGAAGGATTGGCCACCCCGGTGCAGTATCTGGCCACTACCTCTCACATGCATACGTCAAATAACTCGCAACCCTCAGTCCCCAGCAGCTGCGAAGCAGCTGACCACGGCGGCGGTCAGATCTGCAACGCAGCAGAGGGTGCTAAGAATCTCTGGATCCGGACAGGCCGCCATTGGAACCTGAACTTGGCAACGTTTAACGCTAGAACCTTATCTAGTGAGGGAAGTCTAGCTGTACTATTCGAGGAGCTAGAGGGTGTTAAATGGGATATAATAGGGCTCAGTGAGGTTAGGAGGACAGATGAGGCCTATATGGTGCTACAGAATGGGCACGTCCTTTGCTATCGGAGCTTGGCTGACAGAAGAGAACTGGGAGTGGGGTTCCTGAATTCACAGAAACATAGCTGCCAACATAGAGGAATACTATAGCATTAATGAAAGGGTGGTAGGTATCGTAATTGAACTGAATAAGAGATACAAGATAAAGGTGGTACAGGCTTACGCGCCTACATCCAGCCATGATGACGCTTCAGTTGAAAGCTTCTATGAAGACGCGGAATCGGCAATGAGTAAGGTAAAAACACAGTATACAATACTGATGGGAGACTTTAATGCAAAGGTACGAAAGAAGCAGGCTGGAGACCAGGCAGTAGGAAGATTATGGCATCGGTACTAGAAACGCCAGAGGAGAGCTACTAGTAGAATTCGCAGAACACAATAATTTATGAATTTTGATTACCTTTTACCGAAAACGAGGAAACCGCAAGTGGACATGGAGGAGCCCTAATGGCAAAAATAAGAACGAAATAGACTTTATAATGACTTCACACCCAGGAGTCGTGCAGGATGTGGAAGTGGTTGGCAAGGTAAGATGCAGTGACCATAGAATGGTACGGGCTCGAATCCGCCTAGACTTGAAGAAGGAACGACAGAAACTGATACGCAAGAAGCCAATCAATGAGCTAGCACTGAGAGGGAAAGTACAGGAATTCAGAGTCTCGCTTCAGAACAGGTACTCGGCTCTTAGTGAGGAAACCAACCTTAGTGTAGATACAATGAATGATAATCTGACGAGTATCATTACGGAGTGTGCAGTGCAAGTTGGAGGCAGGGTAGTTAGACAGGACACTGGCAAGCTTTCCAGGAAACGAAGAATCTCATTAAGAAGCATCAAATCATGAAAGTCTCAAGTACAACAAACAAAATAGAACTAGCAGAGCTTTCGAAGTTGATTAATAGCCGTAAGGTATCCGACGTAAAAAGGTATGACATGGAGAGAATTGAACACACTCTGAAAAACGGAGGAAGCGTCAAAGCAGTGAAGAGGAAACTTGGGATAGGGGAAAATCGGATGTATGCACTAAGGGACAAAGAAGGCAAAATAACTACCAATATTGATAGGATAGTTAAAATAGCGGAAGAGTTTTACAGAGATCTGTACTGTAGCCGGGACAACCACGACTTAATTACTATAAGAACTAGCAGTAACCCAGATGACATCCCACCAGTGATAATAGAAGAAGTCAGAAAAGCTTTGGAGAGCATGCAAAGAGGCAAAGCTGCTGGTGAGGATCAGGTAACATCAGATCTGCTGAAAGATGGCGGACAGATTGTGTTGGAAAAACTAGCCACCCTGTTTACGAGGTGTCTCCTGACGGGAAGAGTACCAGAGTCTTGGAAGAACGCTAGCATCATCTTAATACATAAGGAAGGAGATGACAAGGACTTGAAAAACTACAGGCCGATTAGCTTGCTCTCTGTAGTATACAAGCTATTTACAAAAGTAATTGCTAACAGAGTAAAGAAAACATTAGAATTCAATCAACCAAAGGAACAAGCAGGATTTCGAACAGGCTACTCAACAATCGACCACATTCATACTATCAATCAGGTAATAAAGAAATGCTCAGAATATAACCAACCACTATATGTAGCCTTCATAGATTACGAGAAGGCGTTTGATTCAGTAGAAATATCAGCCGTCATGCAGACACTGTGAAATCAGGGCGTCGATGAAGTATATATTGCCACCAACACAGCGTGGCATTACCCTCTCCCCAATGAAAAAAAAAAAGAAGAAGCATCGAATGAATGCCATGGCTCCGAAAAACAACGAAAGGTAGTAAGAAATGTCTGTGTCCATTGAAAAGAAAAAGGATGAGATGAAAAATAAAGAGGCAAGAAAGTAATGTGCAATTGTCTTGAAGGATATTGTCACATCACAAAGTTCTTGTCTTGCAGTCAACGAGAATAGTACGGCTTCATCCTGGAGACGTGAACCACATCCGAGGAGCGGGGTCTGCGAGAACGGTGTGACGTCTCTGCTGGGACAACTTCGTAGTTCACTTCGCCGAGGCGATGAAGAACTCGGTAGGGTCCGAAGTACCGACATAACAATTTTTCTGAGCGTCCACGTTGACGTATAGGAGTCCAAACCCAGACTAGGTCTCCGGGTTCGTATATTACTGCTCTGTGGTGGGTGTTGTACCGGAGAGCATCTTGATTTTGCCGCGATAAAATGCGAAAGCGCGCCAGCTGCCGGGCGTCTTCGGCACGCTGAACAAATACATCTGCGTCCGGGGTGATCGTGTCCGGCAGAGTTGGTTGCAGCATGGTGTCAAGCATTGTGGTGGCGTCGCGGCCGTAAGCCAGACGAAAAGGAGCAAAGCTGGTGGTTTCCTGCAAAGCCGTATTGTAGGCAAATGTTATATACGGGAGGATTTCATCCCAATTCTTCTGATCCTTGGCGACATACATCGAAAGCATATCTGCAATCGTTTTGTTAAGACGTTCGGTTAACCCGTTAGTCTGTGGGTGGTACGTAGTTGCTGTTCGGTGCGTTGTGCCGCTCAGCAACAGGATCTGTCGGAGCAACTGTGCCGTAAAAGCAGTACCACGATCTGTGATGACGACAGCGGGAGCACCGTGGCGGAGAACGATGTTCTTGATGAAGAAGTCAGCCACCTCGGAAGCAGTTGCTCGCTGGGCGGCTTGTGTTTCGCAGTATCTGGTCAAGTAATCGGTGGCAACCACAATCCAGCGGTTACCAGCCGTAGACTTCGGAAATGGGCCGAGTAAATCCATCCCAACCTTTTCAAAAGGTTCGTTGGGGGGGTCGCAAAGGCTGAAGCATACCGGCTGGTTTCGTTGTTGGAGTTTTGCGGCGCTGACAGGCTGTGCATGTCTTGACGTACTGCCGGACGGTTTTCGTAAGTTTCCGCCAGTAGTATTTGTTCTTGATCCGCGCCAGAGTACGCGCGAAGCCAAGATGCCCTGACGATGGCTCGTCGTGACTAGCACGCAAAACATCATCGCGGAGAGCAGCAGGAACGACGAGGAGGTAAACAGTTTTCGTTGAGTGAAAGTTGCGCTTGTAGAGGATGCCTTGGCGTAAACAGAAAGATGACAAATCACGCCGAACTGATGTGGGGGTTGTGGGCGACGTCCCTCAAGGTATTCGATCAGTGGTTGCAATTCTAAGTCTTCGCGTTGCTGCTCAGCCATGTTTAATGATGCGAGAATAGCAAGGCAGCTGAAGTCTTCATCATTGCCTTCTTCAGCGACCTCGACGGGTGCGCGGGAAAGACAGTCAGCGTCGGTGTGTTTCTGGCCAGACTTGAAAACCATCGTTATATCAAACTCTTGTAACCGAAGGCTCCATTTTGCGAGACGGCCCGAAGGATCTTTCAGATTCGCTAGCCAGCAGAGAGAGTGGTGGTCAGCCCGTCGAAACAATCGCGACATTTCTTCGACAAACATGGCGAAACATCCTGGAAGAGATCTACAGGGGATCAACTGCTACCATAGTGCTTCATAAAGAAAGCAACAGAATACCAATCAAGAAGGGTGTAAGGCAGGGGGACACAATCTCCCCACTGCTATTTACGGTGTGCTTACAGGAGGTTTTCAGAAGCCTAGAATGGGAACAGTTAGGGATAAGAGTTAATGGAAAGTACCTTAGTAACCTGCACTTCGCCGGTGACACTGCATTGCTGAGTAACTCGGGGGAACAAATTGCAACTCATGATTACGGAGTTAGACAAGGAGAGCAGAAAGGTGGGTCTTAAGATGAATCTGCTGAAAACAAAAGTAATGTACAACAACCTCGGAAAAGAGCAGCGCTTCGAGATAGGTAATAGTGCACTTCAAGTTGTAAAAGACTATGTCTACTTAGGGCAGGTAATAACCGCGAAGCCAAACCACGAGATTGAAGTAACTAGAAGAATAAGAATGGGGTGGAGCACATTTGGCAAGCACTCTCAAATTATGACAGGTAGATTGCCACTATCTCTCAAGAGAAAGGTATATAACAGCTGTATCTTGCCGGTACTTAGCTACGGAGAAGAAACCTGGAGACTTACAAAGAGGGTTAAGCTTAAATTGAGGACGACGCAGTGAGCAATGGAAAGAAAAATGGTAGGTGTAACCTTAAGAGACAAGAAGAGATCAAAGTGGATTAGGGAACAAACGGGCGTTAAGGATGTCATAGCTGAAATCAAAAGGAAAAAATGGACATGGGCCGGGCATGTAGCGCGTAGACAGGATAACCGCTGATCGTTAAGGGTAACTACCTGGATTTTCAGAGAAGGCAAGCGGGTTAGGGGGAGACAGAAGGTTAGGTGGGCAGATGAGATTAAGAAGTTTGCGGTTATAAATTGGCCGCAGCAAGCACAGGACCGGGTTAACTGGCGTAACATGGGAGAGGCCTTTGTCCTGCAGTGGACATAGTCAGGCTGATGATGATGATGATGAAGTGACTTAACTTTTTTTGCATTACCACATTTTTTGCTCCTTCCAAAAAAGCCTTCATAAAATTTATCTTGCATAATAAATGCACCTGCCAACTTTGCTCGGACTTTTCAAGAAAAAAAGTACATTCATTGTGCGAGTAAATATGGTATTTAACATTTTGCATCCTTATTTAATCCCAACAGCCTAAAAAATGAAAAAGAAGTGCCTCAGGCCTTCAAGGAAAAAGGCTTTGCAAGTAAACAAATGTTTGAAACGAAGCACACACATGGTAAACTGCGAGGCTTCTCTGCTGGTATAGGCAGCTTTGTGCTGAAGGCGCATACCTATAGCAAAAATGCAGTTGGCAATTCAGGATTTTTAAAAGGTCTGATCAGCAGTAAATGGCCGATAAATTTATGGACCTTAGACCTCTGTTTTCTGTTCATTTTGTGGAGTTGGGGTTTAAAAACACTTAGAAAAGTTGGGGTTTAAAAACACTTAGAAAATTTTCAGGTCTGATAAATCAATGCCTATCATATTGTGTGGTGTCACCTCATCCACATTCATTTATCTGAGAACTTCTGGTAAATCAAACTTCTTGATAATTCAAACAAAATTCAGACGTCCCTTCGAGCTTCAATTAACGAGAGTTGAGTGTATTATTTGCTATTGCTACAGTGTTAGTGAGCTCGTTTCGAGAATATTCCGGTGTTGCTGTTGTTGGCTGCGAGTAAAAAACTATCTTTTCAGTGACCAAATAATTGAGAGAGATGCAAATAAAATAATAAAATTTGTGGGTTTGAGTGAGGATCCACGCCAGGCTGTGTGTCAAGCCGGTGCTGTACCGCAGAGATTGGTTGATTTGGATGTCATCTAGTGGAAGGCGTCTCCTTAACACATCATTTGGCAGAAGTCTAGAATCATGCCAGGCTTCAAAAGATGTGAATTGAGCTACAAGTGGGTGCTTTAAAAGGGGACTTACACAAAATTTCGCTGTCGAGATAGCCTGCGGGTTTGATTCCCGTGATTCGTATTACATCTGCAAAATATCAAAAGTGAACATAGCTTGGGAGGTATTTTCAATTAATTTTAAAGTTTGCATGAGCACTCGACTCTGTTGTGGCACCGACACTATGCAGTCATTAAAACTTTGCGGTCAATAAAGCAAGTCATGACACCCTTTTCCTTTTGCCTCGTCTGTTCCAGCAGTCTATGCTACTCGGCGGCTAATCGTGAGTGCGTGGCCGTGGTGCACTTTTTGGAAGTTTTGTGTTTGGTGACACTGCAGTCCCGTTTCCTATTCGAAAGTAATTTTTGATGCTGACCGTGCGAAAGTCTGTCACAGTGTGCTGACCTGGTTGCACACGCTATGTGGCGCACGCGCTAACGGCACACGCTATGTGGTGATAGCTGCTTCCGGTGACTTTTTGTTTTTGGAGCTCTCTTGAACCAAAACTGGTCAATAATGAGAGGCCTGTAAATAATTATTTGTTGCCTGCTGCAGCAAACAATGTGTCTGGTTGACTAACAGGCCCCCAGCAACATGTTACAGCAGAGAAATGCGAGGTCAAAGTATTCGATCTGTGTCGGCATGACAAAGCACTCAGACATATTTAATTGTCGTCATCATAAGCAGAACCATCAATAAAGTCAACAGCTGTGCATGTTCGCATGTTGCCCTTCGCTGATTCACAAAAAGAATTATGGCCCAGTGGGCACATAACTGCGCTTGAAATAAGCATTCAAAGATACCTTGAAATGACAAATGTTATGCACACGGTCGTTTGTTTCCTTCCAGCATGCTTGATGCATGTACGGAGAATCGAAGCAGTTTAGTATAGTAGTTCAGAAGGCGATGCCCACAAGGGCCGATCAGCCAACGAGTAGGAAGTTGTGGGGTTTGCTCAATTTCTGTGGCTCATGCAAAATAATGATGATAATAAGTTTTTGCAAGACCGCTGGTTTCGAATTCTGTGCCTACCCTGACGTGGCGCAGGCTCCCGTAGTGAGCTTTCAGTGTAGTCCTGGTATTTTCCAAAATCGCGGTCTTCCCCGCTACTCGCTGCTGTCACATAGATGTCTTGCTGCTCCTTGACAAATGCAGTGTGAAGGGTTCATTCCAGAATGCAGGACATGATTAGTTGCCTGATTTGAAAACTCATATGAATTCATGAGGGAAATGGAAATTCTCTGGGTTTGTTCTGGCTGTTTGTGGCTATTTGGAACCACTTACAAGTGATTATCAATGCATGGCTTGTCTTGTGTTGGTGCTGTCTGGAAGCACTCAGCTTCCATTTAGCAGTTTCTCTCATCCACATAATATCAGTTACTGGTTCTGGAATTGGATTGGGATGTTCCGGAATGGTGAACACAGTAACTGACAAAAAAATATAAGTTACCTCAAAGCTATGTAGGACCCAGTAGAAGTCTTCAGAATCTGTGACAACACGGTGTTTGGTGCAGAAATCTCAAGTTGGTGCCTCCACCAGCATTTTCTTTTCGCACGTTTTCTTGCTTGCCATGTTGCGGTAAGAGTAGTGTTTTGGGAATTGTGAAATTGTACTTTACTAATAGGTAAAAAATAATTTTGCTCTTTAGTGTCCCTTTAAAGCCAAACTTCAGTTTTGGCATTGTGTCCTTTCAAGCAGCATGTGGAAAAGCGCAGCCTGCAGGCATGGTGACTCATTTGATGTGCAGGTCGTCCCTGATGGAGGTGAGTGTGCTCTGTGATGTGCTGAGCATTGCCCGCCAGAAGCACTACCTGGTGCTGGATCCAGTCTCCCAGGAGCCACCTGAGCATCGATCAGTGGCCGTGTTGGTTGCCAAAAAGAAGGTGTGTGCTCACCGGCAACATTTCTGCCGCATAATGCACGGCTACAAATTGGCATCTTGGTGTATGCGCTCCATAGAGGAGTCTAGGCAGTCACATGTACTCAAAATTAACGTGAATCTTATTTTCACAAGACTTTACTACTACAACACACTTAGATGGTTTAATTGGTTCTGCATGTTGATGATAGGGTTACACTTTGAAGACATGGAGAGGGAAGAGACAGGGCAACTTTCAACTTTTTCTTTTTTTTAGAACGAGGGGAGCCTCACATATATGTTAAAACTAAAGAAGTGGGGCAGGCGCTCGGGGAGGGGGGGGGGAGGCGTGATAGACAGAGAAAAAGAAGGAAGTAAGGAAGACGGAGCTAGCCCTGATTGAGTGAACATCATCGTCCAGTTCTGTGACCAAGGGTCCTTGTTCTTAACAGTATATGTGCTGAAGCACGTGACACAGGGCATGCACACTAAAAGTCAATGAGCATTTTGAAAAATGTAAGTCTTTCTCAGATAATGACAATGAAGCTATGCTTACTCATGAATCATTCCAAAATCGATTTCGCTCCTACTATGAGTCTCTCGGATTGATTATTAAAAACGCCACAAGCCAGATTTCCCCGTCAGGGTTATTGTATCTGAAAAGTACACATGGCAGAAAGGATTGCCTGGTCTCCCGATGGACAAGCTTGATCGTCTTGTGGGTGAAGATCCCTTGAGGGTTAAAGGTTCAATCAAATTCTGAGGTAACTACGAAGGCACGACCCCCGATGCTTTCTCAGAGAAACTAGATATGAAAGACCTTTGTTGTCCTGTTCCTCAAGCAGCTCTGCTTAAGTGCATTGAGGCAAGCATTGACAGGTTTGAAACAATTGGTTTCCAGAATAAAGTAGGAGTTGCAACACGATGAATCTGATTCGTTCATGCGAGACGCGAAGTTTTCAAGAAAATACGTGGCAACTCGCGCTTTCGATTATAACCCTCAGAGTACAAATATCAGCTTTGTGAGATCTTTTGCAGCCACCTTGGATAGTTAGATGTTATTGTAAGGCCTTTGCAGTTGAAACTCAGCTTGTTTTACGTTCGTATAGCATTCGTCAGTGCTTTTGTAGTGCATGAATCCCATAACATTGATTGTACACTGAAAGTATTGCGGGCTCGCAGTTTGCGCTTCCAAACCTTGGCCTAGGCTGCACTGTTTGTTTTTTACGTTCGTTGATAAACGGCAGCACACCGCAAGCGATTCCTTTCTTGCTGGGCATTATAGTGAAATGTGGTGAAATGTTCTCCGCACCCCCAGATAAACGTCATGAGTGACGCCGTGTGGGTGTTGTGTGTGGTAAATGATGCGTTGTTGGTTCTATAGAAGTTTTTGGGCGGAAAGAATACCTCAGATCACTTTCAGCAATGATTTTCAAAGAAACCATCTTGAAGTCAAGGGTTTTTCACTGGACGTAGATGGTTGTCAACGTGCTGAGAGTGAAAACGACGAACCCGATGAATGATGAGCTGCTTGCTCACGAGCAGCGATTTGCACTTTACGTCCCATCGTGTGTTAATGTATTTTTCTTGCTTTTAAGTCACTTTGATTATAGTTATTGCGTAATATTGTTCAGTGAGCTCAAAATAAAAGCATAGTTTCTTTGTGCATTGCATGTAGCCCAATTACAGTGAACATTACAAAGTGCCATATGCGGCCAACACGCTTAAGCTCGACCAGCGAAGCGAAATCATTAGAACAATGAAACATGAAGTTACGATTACAGTCCATGCTAACTTCTTCTACACCTAACTGGTGTCATCCGAAGGACGTTGTTGCTCAACGAATTTTCACAATTTTGCCGTTGCGAAAAGCTTACATGTGCATTCATTTCGATATCCTTGTTTCAATCGTGCTGATGGAACCTGCAACATTCGAGTACATTGAATGGCGCACTGTTAAGAGTCTGATCATGGCTGTGATAAAAGCGCTACTTAATGGGAAGGTAAATGCTTGTGTTTCGTTGAAGAAGCAGCTGCATGATACTTACAGCACAACTAATGACGATGGCATAGTATGTTTGCAAACAGTTCCAAGGCTAAACAATTGGTCCTGTGCAGCCGTGATGGCGTGCTACTCGCTAGTGGTCTACTACTGCGGCAAATCCACCAGGAAGGCTCAGCACAAAATATCTCGGAGTCTGTTCAGTCCACATGTGAATTCTGTTTCGCGTAGTTTTCTGTAGCACGTTAAGGATTACGCAAAGCATCGTAGATACTCCGGCGATCAGCTGCCACCACCACCCTTCGCATTGCAGCAAGAAATGAAGTAGTGAACATTTAGCAGTTCTTATCTCTTGGAAAAGTACTTTGATTCGATATACATTCATTTGACGATCAAGACTTCATCTGGTGAAAACGGCACGGGGAGTAAATCCTTGTGTCCTATCTTTTCCTATGCGAGTTCCTGGGTTGATCATTCTTCCGCAGCCATCTTGGATTGCACGGCACGCCTCCTATAGGTCGTGGGCATTGCAAATTTCGTGCGTGCGGGGGCAGTTCGGGGACAGCTTGCAGAAGATAGCACCATCAACCATTAAATATGATTAAAGTGAAGTGAAGTGAAGTGAACTTTATTGCCACATATATCAAAACATGTTTAAACAACAAGGATGGCGGGATAAAAGCTGCATGTAGGCAGCTTGACTAATCCCACCTCCCAGAACAATAACAGCAGCATCAAACATTAACAAGCATTCTTACTTGTCACAATAGTAAAATAGAAATATATAAAGCAAAGCGATAAGAGCAGAAACAAAAAAGTATGAAACAAACATTCTCAACAGACACAATCATAAACAACAAACATAGGTGTTCATAAAATTAGCTGAAGCATTCTCTTTTTGGAAATATGACGTATGTTGTCATCACTTAATTTATATTTGTTTAGTATTGAAGGAAGGCGGTAGGAGTGTTTGAAAACCATAGTTTGTGCGTGGTCGCGGAACCGCCCAATGTTCGGTGTGTCAGTTTACGCGATATGATTGATTTATTGACAAGTTAGCGATGTTCCTCATATGAGTACTGCCCTAATCGTTTCATGTTTAAAAGTACTTATAAGGTGGTACTCATAAAAGTGGTCAACTCGGATAATTTTGAACTTCAAAGATAGGTCACGCGTGTGCTCATTATAAGGTACATCAGCAATAGCCCGTAGAGCTTGCTTCTGTAGTGTGACTAAATTTTCTAATGATTGTTTAGTGCTGTTTGACCAAACGAGGTGACAATAGCGCAGATGTGAAGCAAAGAGTGCATTATATATCATGAGTTTCTGTTGTATTGCTAAAAGCTTCTGGCATCTGCGCAGCATACCTAAGGCCTTGCAAAGCTTATATTTTACGTGATCAGTATGGTGGTCCCAAGTTGCCAGTTCGTGAAATATGACACCCAATGTTTTAGCCGACGCAGAGATTACTACTTTAGAGTCATTTAGCGTAAGACACTTTGTGTGATCGCAAGGCGTAGATTTTGCTCTAAAGAGTACTGCTTTTGTCTTCGAGCAATTGAGCTGAAGTGAGTTTTTCACCGACCAATTATTTATTTTTCTTAATATTTTATTAGCCAGATGTATAAGTTCATCATCCTTAATTCCTGGAACGAAAAAACTGGTGTCATCTGCGTAGATAATGTAGCTAGCTGAATCATCAACATTCACAATATCACTTATATATATAACAAATAAAAGTGGGCCTAGTATGCTACCCTGAGGCACACCCTGCTCAATTGGTTTTAACGAAGAGTAATGTCTGTTTATTGATACACATTGCTTTCTATTGGTTATGTAACTTCTAATTAAACCTAGGGTGATTACGCGTGTGCCGTAACAATTTATCTAATAGGGTTACGTGATTTATTCTATCAAAAGCTTTTGAGAAATCTACAAACACTCCCAGAGTTAGTTTCTTAACCTCAGTACTGCTCAAAATTATTTCTTTTTGCTTAAGAAGAGCAGTTTCGGTTGAACAGCCTGATCTGAACCCGTGTTGTGATGATGTTATTACGGAATGCTTGTCAAAAAAAGAGGTTATTCTGAGTAGAACAATTTTTTCTAAAGCTTTAGAAAACAAAGGAAGAATTGATATTGGTCGGTAATTGCCTAAATTATCTCTTTCACCACCTTGTATACCACAGTTACCCTTGCAACTTTCATCCGTTGTGGTAAAATGCCAGATGTTAATGCCAAGTTGTAAATGTGAGTGAGGCAAGGTGTGATCAGGTCGATAACATGAAAGATTGGTTCGGACTTTAGCCCATTCACATCCTCACTTTTGCTTTGCCTGAAATTTTTGAACATGTTTAGAACTTCATTATCATCAGTTTCAAATAGATACAATGAATGTGTGATGGGATTGGGTAAATATGTTAATTCATCTTGATCATGAGTGCTTTCAGCCAATGATAGAAAATCTTCATTAAATTTATTTGCTAGGGCTTCATTTTTAAAGCTCTCGTTTTCTACGTTAAGCTCATTAGCAGTAGAGGCAGGCCGCGATCGTGACAGGACAGAATTCAGCTTATTCCAGATCTGCTTTGCATCCACAATGCCATCAAACATGGAATAATAATAGTCATGTTTTGCCTGTTTAAGCAACTTGGTCAAGTGATTGCGGAATGGTTTAAACTCTTTCAACACGTCAAAGTCACGAGTTGGCACGAATGAATGATACAAAGCATTTTTTTTCTTTGTCAATTGGAGTAGCTTAAAAGAAATCCATGGTTTGCGAGTTTGTTTTGGTTTTTTTGCTAGTTTATAAGGGAAATGTTTATGATATACTGAGCACAAGGTATCAATGAAGTGATCATAAGCCTTTTCAGGTGAAGAGCAAGAGAGTATGTCATTCCAGCTTAACAAGCTTATTTCGTCACGAAAGCAAGAAAGAGACCGTGGATTGATGTCTTGAAAGTATATATGCCTTTCTTCTGAGTGATTTTGTTTAGTTTGTACATTAGTAATCAAATAGATTGGTAAATGATCACTAATCATAATACTAATCGTATCATGATGTATATCGACAGTGTTTGTTATAAATAGATCAATTAAAGTCGCTGTAGTGGCTGTAACGCGAGTTGTGTAGCTATAACATTTGAGAGACTGTATGAAAGAAGCAGGTTGGAAAATTTCGTTTGTTTGTTAGATGATATGAGCATGTCAATGTTCAGATCCCCTCCAAGTACTAAGGTATATTTGTTTTCATTTACAAACCTAAAATATTCATCTAGGAAGTGGAAAAAATTATTGATGCTGCCGTGAGGAGGTCTATAGACAACAGTAATGAGAGTTTTTTCAGATTTCAAGCACAACACTTCATATCTTCGCAGCTTTGAGACCAATCATCAACATACTCATAGGTGATACTAGCTTCAACATATATGCATACACCGCCGCCCCGTCTTTCTCTATTCACGTGAACCACATTATACCCATCAATATTCATAACATCAGCATCATTGGAGTACCAAGTTTCACTTAGCATAATGACCGAAAACTTGAATCCAGATTCATCTATAAAACTGCAGAATTCACCATTTTTAGGAAGCGCTGACTGAATATTCAAATGTAGAAAACTTAAAGTCGATACACTCCTATCCACCATAATTGCAGTTAATTCACAAGGGCTAGTACACTTGACAGCCATTTTGTAGCCAAACTTGTAAAGAAAAGTGGCAGAAACTTAAGGTCAATAACTTATGTACAAAAAACAATTTCTGACGGCGTTGTTTCAAAGCAGAGCACTTTAAGGCTAGTGTTCACAACAACAACCCTATCACAGGGATAAATACATGAACTTAAGAAGGTGCAGTGCAAGCTGTAAGGTGTAAGTAAGCGGTACTGTTGAAAAAGCCTAGTGTAGTTAATAGTACTTGAGCTTTGTTTAGTCGGGTAAACTGTAGCACACGTAAATCGAGAATCAAAGATAAGCAGAAATCTGCAAAGTATCGGCAAATATAATTAGCATGTCGAATAAACACGCTTGTAATTGCAACAAATAAACTGTTTCCAAACAGTGTACGCATATGTAAATTGCGAAAGGCTGAGTGACCTAATTTTTTTTGCACTACCGCATTTTTTGCTCCTCCCGAAAAAGTTTTCATAAAATTTACCACACGTAATAAATGCACCCCTCAACTTTTCTTCAATTTTTTTCTAAATAAGTGCGTTCATTACGCGAGTAAGTACGGTAAATCAGTATATCACAGTAATCTAGAATAGGAACTGTATGCAGTGCAACAAAAATGGATAATCTAAACGCATTAGAATAGCTGTGCTATGTTAAACATTTTTCAGTTAGTTGATTTCAAGCTGGGTTGTCACTCGCGTATGTTCAGTACACTTTTTTTCTCATGGGTTTAGGATGTCCATTTTGTTGCACTGCACACAGTTTTGATTCCAGATTATTGTGATATGCTGATTTGCTTTGTAACTTTTTCTATTTAGAAAAAAAGTTGCTCTCCAAGTGGCACATGAAATGTCTTGCATTTTAAGAACTATTCATTATATTATAAAAATAATTGCATATTTGAAATTGGTACACAAATATACATAAACTCCTCATATTTACATAGTAATTATGAAAATAAATAATACAAATACCTGCAGTGTCATAGAGGTATTATTGCTGGGGGTGGCCAACTCGAAAATAAAGAGGAGCTTATTCACACAACAAATTATTAGGTGATGATGAAGATACAAATTACTCTCAAAGGGTAGGATACAGCATGGAAAAGAAGCTAACGTGGTTGCTTGGACGAGTTGGTATGACATGATTCACATAAAAAACAGCGCCAATAACAAGGGATAAGAGAAAAAAGGAGACAGACAGCGGCACTGTCAGACAGTGCTGCTGTCTGTGTTCTTCTTTTCTTTTCTCTCGTTATTGGCACTGTTTTTTATGTGAATCATGAAAGAGTAGCAATGCATACAAACTAGAAAATCAAGTTGAAACCAGATATGAAAGAAAAAAGTCAATACAAAGAAAAAGAACTGAAAAAAGGGGGAAGGGTATTTTGTAGCTCACAGAAGGCTAGAGTGTAAAAGTGATTGGCATTTTGGTAATGTTTCATAGTGGAATATATCATTAGGAATTCTGTTCTGGTGCATGGAAGCATGCGGAAGCGGAAAAATGGAACTCTGAAACACATTCTAGTATCTTTTACATATGCTCAGAGTGAATTAGGAAGAAGTGTTTTAATACCGTTGGTAAGCTGAGGTGAGCTACTGTTTGCCAGCCAAAGTTGTCCTTGAGCATTGAAATACTGCTTTCAGAGTTCTGGGTGTGCTCAAGTTTATAACACTTTCAGAGCCTCATGCTGAGCAGACGTATTCAAGTATTTGGTGAACATTATAAAGTGTTTCTTTTTGCACCTCGGAGGGGCGCTTTGTATAAATTTCTTCTGATGACGTTAAGTGTACAAGAATATTATTAAGGTAACATGCTTAATATGTGTAGTACACGTCATTTTCTGAAAAGCAAACTCCAAGTGATTCACAGTGTTGCACTCGTTCAGTAGTATATCATCCAAACTATCGGCCGATCTCACAAGGTAAACGTTTGTGTGTGAAAGATAAAAGTTGACATTCAGAGGCATATGTAACACAAACCTTGAATGTTGTTCTAATCAATTTGTAGGCTAAAAAAATTGCCCGCAGCTTCCCTCGGGGGAACACTGAGGAGGATGCGGAGCATATAATTGGTTAACAGGGTGTTAAAGTGCGACTTACTTGGGTCGATGGCTAAATTGGTTAACGTGGTTGTGAAATGGGGTGTTAAATTGCGACTTACTTGGGTCGATGGCTAAATTGGTTAACGTGGTTGTAGGAGGGGGTGTTAAATGAGTGAACACGTACACACGTATGCGAAAGGGCGGCGCTGGTCGAAGGGACGTCGATCATTGTGTTTGTGGATTCGTTGGAATTCATTTCACCGCGACCTTGGACGTCGACGCGCCGTACAAACCAACCGACGAGCGGCAACTGAGCGAGCGAGCGCCGACCTTGAGTATATATACAGCGCGACGGCGCATGCACTGTCAGCTGTCGAATGTTCGAGAAGGGGAAGAAGCGCAACGGTGCATGCGCGCGCGTCAGCTGCCGATGTTCTCGAAGCGCGACGGCGCATGCGCGCGCGTCAGCTGCCGATGTTCTTGAAGCGTGACGGCGCATGCGCGCTACATTATACAGCTAGCGAATGTTCGTGAAGAAGAGAAGCGCACGCGGTGTGTAGAGGAGGAAGGGTGCACAGATGGTGGAGGAGTGAAGCGCGCGCGGTGTGTAGAGGAGGAAGGGATGCACAGATGGTGGAAGAAGGAGGAGGAAGCTTGCGGACGGCGCCGCACTACAAGCCTCGAGTATTAGATGCTCCGCATCTAAAACACTGTGTTCAATGTGGGCTTTGTGCAAGAAACACAGACGTAAAAAAGGCGAACCACATGAGAGACTAATCTAGCGCCTGTCTTTGTCGTAATCCATTTCTTGTGCTACGCCCACAATAAGTCCTCATCATTCAACTCCATTGGCAGTTCTGTTGATGTTCGTGCTTCCTTAAATAGTGCAGTCTAATTTAATCACATTGCTCTGTGTGGCCTCCACGATATCATGGATATAAACAAAAATAAAAAAGCAGATCCCTGGGGCATGCCCAAAGTTGCTTATTTCAGTTTATCTAATACTGGTAGTCAAAACATGTCAGTTGCTTACCACCTAGTGATCTCGTGAGTTTAGTCACCTTCTTTTCTGCTCTATTTTAAACAAACATTTTGTTAAGCTTGTGAAGTTTATCTAACACAGCTTAAAAGAGAGTTTCAGTCCTTGAGCAAACTCAGTCAGTTTAGGACACACATGTTTGGTAGTACGAAAGCGATCCCTGCAAATTACATATTCTTTTACAGTAAAAGCTGTTATGAGATCACAACTCGGGTAACGCGCAGTTACATATTGTCCACCGCCGCCGTCAATGTCTGTAACCACATCGCGTGAAATTTTTCTAGAAAAAAAAAACTTGCACCAATGTTACAGTGGGGCTTGAACCCGGGTCCATTGGGTGCCAGGCCAATATTCTACCACTGAATTACGCCGGTGCTTGTAACTTGTCAAACTTGCCTTAGGCAGGCATGACCTAGCACCAATGGCACAGTGGGGCTCAAACCCGGGTCTGCTGGGTGCCAGCCCATTATTCTACCACTGAGCTACTCAGGTGCTAGTGGCTTGTTGTCAAACTTGCCTTAGCCAGGCTTGATGACGGGAAAGCAATCGCGTTAATACGACTTATAAAGCGTTTTACAACAGCAAAAGAACAACCAGTCGCACAATGCGATTAGCGTAATGAGTGGGCCGTCTAATGCTCCAACTCATTGCAAAAGCTTGTTCTTGTTTCCCTATTGACTGTGGCACATACCCACTTCAGCCATAATTCCTCATCGTCGGCAGCCACTGCATAGACAATCGGCACAAAATTCCTAGCAAGTGTTTAGTGGACACCACGCTTCCCCGAAGAATGACGAAAAGTAGCATAGCGAATGCCGGCTTACTACCCAAAAGTTTATTATAAATGCCCTAGTGGGTACCAAGCAAGTGTGCTTGCAGTAGTTACCCAATGAGTGTTTTGAAAAAGCTCTGAAAGGCCCCACTTCTAGCTTTCGCTGTGACTGTGCTGCGCCTACCGCGCAGACCTGGCAGTTTTGTCTTTTAGTCTTGATCTGGAATACAAAATATTTTTTTTTATATTCTACAATCAATAGATTATTTCTCTCATGGTACATTTTCAGTCTGTAGGCACATTCAATATCCTGCATTGTGACAACCTGATCAAGCTCTGCTTTGAAAAATGCGATGGTATTTTTTTTGCATTTATGCCAGCTTTCTTTTGCGAACTAGGGCAGTTGAAACACCATCAAGTCATTCTTGCAAGACCTCTTGCTGCAGTCCTTGAGAGGCATTTTAACTCTAGTATTCATTAAATGTAATTTGCACTCTGCTAACCAGTCCACCACACTTCTCTCATACATAACTTTAGTTCGCTCGAAAATGAATGATGCTGCCCTTATTTTGAATCCTGCCCAGCAATACCTTATTCGTCCATTCAAAACAAAACAGCCCGCTTTATCACAGAAAAATATTTCCTTTTATATAGCACAACAGCTATTAAAACGTCCTTAAAATTACCTACTTTAGAAGAGCGTAGGCTTATCGCACTGCTGTCTCATTTCCACACGCTTTACATCGGTGATTCATCCTTCTTACATTCACAAATAAACCAAATCATTGCATTTTTTCTCACTTGGATCATGCTTACAAAATACGACCAATGTTTGCCTGTACTAACTTCCTTCATGACTCACCATTGTTTCTTGTGACTTATTGAAATAGCTGCCAAGCTGTGTAGTAACTGTGCGTGATAATGACACATTTGTTAGCAAATTAAAGATAATGTGGAATGTAGAACTGTAACATTTTTGTAGCTTTCTTTTTAGTCTAGCGCCAATATTACATGAATAATTGAATACCTTGTTTCAGGGCTTACTGAGTGCTGCATTGCAGTGCTATGTTTTCTTTGATACAAACTCCTTGGGCTTTATGCATTTGTCTTTTTATTTTTCATGTTATGTGTAATTATTTCCCTGCAGTATTGTAACTACCCCCCTATGTAATGCCACCCCTTAGGGCATATGAATAACTAAATGAATAAATAAATACATTAATTAATAAACATCACCCAGCCTGCATTGATTTTCAGATGAGCTTTCTTCAACTGTAAAAAGTCGCTTTGGAGAGCATCAACTATTCTCTGCAGTTCCTGAATTGAAGTAGCTAAAGCAACCTGTTATTTCTTTCACTTCTCTCTGAGTGAAAAACACATCTGACCCTGCCCCTAGCCTTTGAAATATACATAGTGCCAGGTACTATTCTGTGCCAGTGAACAGTGAACTAGTTCGGTGCCTGTGAACGAAGAAGATGAAGACAAGGAACCTACAACAGCTGGAGGATGCGCTTTTTTGTGTCTGACATTTTGATAGTCACGTCTGCTTGTATCCTTGTTTGAGCCCCTAGCACGTGACAACTGGTGAAGGTGGTGGGTGCCTTTGTGGAACAACAGAGTGCCTTTGCGAAACTACAACACCGGCTATCTTCTCCTCCCATGCTTGGCTATTTCGGGGAAGATGCTGACACAGAGCTGCGCACTGATGCCAGCAATATTGGTCTTGGAGCTATCTTGGTACAAAGATAGGAGGGGATTAAATCGGTAATAGCCTACGCAAGCCGCATAGTGTCTCGCACAGAATCTAGCTATTTCACATCGGAGAGAAAATTTCTCGCAGCCGTTTAGATTATTACGAAGTTTAAGCCATATCTATACGGGAAACCACATAAAATGGTGAGTGATCATCACGCTTTGTACTGGTCGGCCAATTTACGAGACCCTTCAAGGCGACTGGCATGGTGGAGCTCGCGCCTGCAGGTATTTGATGTCACCATCATGTAGAAGCCAGGCAAAAAGCATGAAGATGTGGCCACGCTATCACAAGCACCTCTTCAATCTGATATTACTGCTGCAGATGAAGATGGCACCTTCATGGCAACTCTCAGTGGGCGAGATTTCATCTCTCAACAACGAAATGATGCTGATCTAAGACTGATAATGGATCACTTAGAAAGTGGCATCACGCTATGTTACGTCTGATGTTGCAAACGTTGCCGTCATTTTGCCTATGAGATGGCATCTCATGCAAAAGAAACCTTGATGCTGGCGACAGATCGCATCTTCTGATTGTGCCTGAAGCCCTTTGTGATGATGTCCATTAACTTGCCACGATGAGCCCACATCTGACCTTCTAGGCTACTCAAGAACTTAGGATCGGGTGCGCCAACTTTACTACTGGCCTAAAATGTCTTCCTGTGTCAAACGCTATGTGAAAGGATGCTGTGAATGCCAGTGTTGCAAGACACCGCCATCAAAGCCTACAGGCCATCTACAACCGATCGATAAAATATGTACACGAATTGATCAAGTGGGAGCGAAACCTCCTAGGGCTGTTTCCTTTGTCTTTTTCCGGAAAGAAATAGATGGTTGTCACAATCTATTTTTTGACACGTTATGCTTAGATAAAGGCGCTACCAGGAGTGACCGCATCTGAAGTTGCCAGTATTTTTATGCATCATATTGTGCTTTGGCATGGCGCCTCGTCATTGTCATCACTGATTGAGGATATAATTCATGGCAAAGCTCTTGGATGGCATCTTCAGATTGAGTTACACAAGCCATTGAAAGACCACTACATACCACCCTCAGAGAAATGGTTTGACAGAAAGGCTAAACAATTGTTAGCCGACTTAACCTCTACATATAGTGTATGTGCAGCACAAAACGTGGGACGAAATCCTGCTGTATGTAACATTTGCATTCAACACCGCGGCACAGGAAAATACACGCCTCACACTGTTTCGCCTTGTTTAGGGTCGACATGTCCAAACTATGCTTGATGCAATGATTCCGTGTGAGGGCATCGACCAGCTTGACCAATTAGCCCCGAAATCCACGAGTACATTCAATGATCTGAGAAAGTGCGTCATCTGGCCCATGTGCAAATCAGAGCTCAATTATATGCAGATGCACGGCGGTACATTGTCCACCATTGAGAAGTTACGTATGAACCTGGTGACCAAGTTTGGGTTTGGACATCTTTTAGGCAGTGAGGTCAAAGCAAGAAACTCTTGACGAAGTACTTTGAACCTTGCAAAGTTCTGAGGCATGTGATTGAGGTTAACTACGAAGTGGTTTCAGATGGAGGCTTAACATTGTCCCAGCGCTGGTTACTTCGTCCAGAGATTGTACACATCATTCACCTAATGCCATGCTTTGTGCGGTGATCCCAATTTTTTTTGCGTGCCAGTGAATTCTTGGTGTGGAATTCTGATTGCCGGCCCCAGAAGGCATTTTCTATGGTGTGCGAGTTTGTTTATTCTAAAAAACGGTAGGAAGGAGAAGATGGAAGCTTGCGATGAAAAAATCTAAATTATTTTTTCATGTCAATTTTCACCCATGTTGGTGTTTGAGCATCGGGTCAATGCTCCGTTGGGAGTAATACTACCTGATGTCCTGTGCCAGTGAACGAAGAAGACGAAGACAAGGAATTCGTGCCAGCCTCCACTTAAACAGGTCTGGTCTGGTGCCATCCCCTCTGTGCTCAAGCTGTAACGAACCTGAACATATCGACCATTTTCTTATCACATGTCACCGATTCAAAAATCAAAGAAAAAACTGCTTCGAAATTTTATTCAAAAAACTAGGAATATCACCTAATACTCCCAATATTTTGTCTTTTGGGGCCACTTCGTTGGGACACAGCGACAGGAACATCTGCGGGGCTCTCTGCGAATTCATATATAACACAAGAAGATTACCTTGCTGAGTCAGCGATCAGCTCTCGAATTTTACTAGCCACACTACCACTTATTATTTAGCTGATACACTGCAATGATTCAACTCTCAGGAGAATTTCATATAACGATTCAACCTCACATATTCAACAAATTCTATCATTTTTCTCCCCCCCCCCCATTTTTTTTTCTTTTTTTTACACTGCACCAAAATAATTTCACAGTCAAAACACAGTAATCATATTCCCCTAGTCTAGAAGTATTGACTTGCATTAACCACCGGCTTCTTGGCCAATCCCCCTTAGTGGGTGAGAGCCACAAAAGAAAGGAACAAGCAAGCAAGCAAGCCTCCACTGGCTATCTATCGCCACCTCCCTCACATAAAATAAGGGGTGATGACTTCAAAAAAGTTTCCAGAAATGGATTGTCGCAGGTATTAGTTAACCTTCCATCAGCGGCTCCGGGCTCTGGCGGAGTTACGTCGGGCATGTTAAAAAATGATGTATATAGAGGCCCAAGAGTACCTATTGGATGTAATTAACTATTCGTTATGAATGGCATGGCCCCCACGGAAAATAGCAAAAGTAATACCATTACTGAAAATTCAGGATAAAGGATATGTCTTGGATAACATTAAGCCCATTGCTCTAATCTCAAACTTTGTAAAATTAATCAAGAGAATTCTAAACGCTCTAATAGGAAATTTATTAATAAGGGAGGAATTCTGAATCAATCCCAGCTTGGCTTCAGATCCGAATGCTCCATGTGGCGGCTCCATATAGACCTCGAAAGCCACATAAAGTTAGCTAAGCGTGAAGGAAAATATGCTGCGCTTGTTACTCTCGATATTGCAAAAGCATACGACAGTGTACGGTACATAGTGTTAATGAATCAGCTGCACAACCTAAACTTTCCGAAGTTTATACAATAATGGATTGTAAAATTTTTTACCCAATAGAACGTTTTACTGTTTCAAAAGCTGCATCTCGTCTTCTAAATATGTGCAAACAAGAGGTGTCCCGCAAGCGGCAGTCCTTTCCCTGGTGTTGTTTAATATTTTGATAAGCTCTGTTCCACGGCATCAGGACGTCTACACGTATGTGTATGCGGATGATATTGCATTTTTCTCATCAGAAGTTGACATTCATAAGCTAATATAAATAATATAGTCATACCTATCAGCCGTAGAAATGTGGCTTGATGGTTCACATCTGTATTTAAATCTCAAGAAATGTTATGTTTCGACATTTCCACTCTAAGACCCTATCCACATCTCGCTCTCTTATTATCTGGATCCTATTCCTCAAGTAGTGAACGTGAAATATCTTGGGGTGATTTATGACCAATCAATGTCTTGGAAGACCCACATTGAGTACATTGCAGCAAAGGGAGGTCGCGTGGTGAGATTGTTATGCAAGATCATTTATAGTCGGTTAGGTTTGCAAAGAAATACTCTTATCTCAGCATATGGTATTGTCACGATGAATCACAAGTACTTGGGGGGTTTATTAAACCACCGAGTAGCTAGTTCCAGGATGATGCGTCAGTTGTGGCTGGCTGGTCAAGCAGAGAAGCACAGGATCTTTTTTTCCCCTCCAGATTGAGAGCTGTTCTTGCTGTCGACCCACTATATGTGTGTGGTATTGTCCCTTGCCGTCGACCCACTACGTGCGGCTGGCATTATCCCCACCTTTCGAAAAGAAAAAAAAAGTCCTAAAAGGGGGGAAAAAAGTACATAGCAGTACCCCGATGCTACAACATAGGCATGTGAAAAAATGAATTGGAAATTTGGATAAAGTGAAAGTAGAAATCAAAGAGCGGGCCAATATAGGGAAAAAAAACAATCAAGAAAGAAGCAAGTTTACAAAAATAAATAAGAAAACACAAAGAGCGGTGTACGGTAAAAAAAAGTTACGAACAACGCGCAATAAATGGTTTTATGCGCAACACATGAACGAAGTCCGGCCTCGTTCGTGTCCTGCTCCGTGCCTGAAGTGTTGAGTCCGGAACCACTTCGTAGTTGATGCCACTGACGCGCCGTAACACTTTATATGGGTCAAAGTATCGGCTCAGTAACTTTTCACTAAAGCCACGGCAGCGGACGGGCGTCCACACCCAAACTTGGTCTCCGGGGTTGTAAAACACTTCTCCGTGGCGGTTGTTATAGCTTCGTGCGTCTGCCTGCTGTTGCTGGCCGATGTTCAGTTGCGTGAGCTGCCGGGCTTCCTCAGCATGCTCTGCGAATTCTTGGGCGTCAGTTGCCAACTCGTCTTCGTCTTGACACGGTAGCATAGAGTCCAGCATGGTCTGCACTTCGCGGCCATAGAGAAGCCGAAATGGCGTGAATCGCGTGGTCTCTTGCATGGCAGTATTATACGCGGAGGTCAGGTAAGGTAAGATCCGGTCCCATGTTTTGTGCTGTACGTCGATGTACATTGAGGTCATGTCTGCGAGGGTCTTATTCAGTCGCTCGGTAAGTCCGTTGGTTTGCGGGTGGTACGCAGTTGTCCTTCGATGTCTGGTGTTGCTCAGTTTGAAAACTTCGTCCGTAAGCTGCGCCGTGAATGCCGTCCCTCTGTCCGTTATTACACTGGAAGGAGCACCGTGTCGTAACACAATGTGGCGCATGAAAAATTGTGCTACCTCAGAAGCCGTGGCTCGTGGGATCGCCTGCGTCTCAGCGTAGCGTGTCAAATAGTCGGTCGCAACGATCACCCATTTGTTGCTGTCCGCAGACAGGAGAAATGGCCCAAGAATGTCCATTCCGACTTGGTCGAACGACGTGCAAAGTGCTTAAATGGGCTGAAGCAAACCAGCTGGCTCAACAGATGGTTGCTTTTGGCGCTGACATTCCTGACAGCTCTTGACATACTTATTTACGCTTGCCAAAAGTCCTGGCCAATAGTACCTCTCGCTCACTCTGGCAAGTGTTCTTGAGTAGCCCAGATGACTGGATGTGGGTTCATCATGGCAAGCTAAGAGGACGTCGTCTCACATGTCTCGAGGAACCACGAGGAGGTAAGCACGCTTGTTCGAATGCGCGTTCTTTTTGTACAGCATACTGTCTCACAGGCAGAACGACGTCAACGAACGGAATAAATGACGTGGTATGATTGCACCCTGGCTTAAGCACTGCACTTAGCCCAATGTTACCACTAGCGTTAGTATGGACCTCCGTGTCAGCATCACCGTCAAAATGAGCGAGAACGGGCGCTGATTGCATGCAATAATAGGGAAAGTTGGACTAGTTGGTGGTTCATGCTTGAGAAGTAAAAACAGCGCAAAAAACATAGACAGTTCAGCGCTGCCATGTGAAAGTGAGTCTTAGTTTGTTATGGACTCTTGCGTATGCTCTTGGCAAGTATTAAGGTGCATTTTTTTTTTGCTTTTTCACGGTTGTTACACACGTGTTGCTGTTCATTATGATTGGGCATGTTTCGTACCCTGTTTGCTATGCTGCGCAGACACCTTTGGTTTGCCACGTGAGCGGGTCGACTGCATGATATATGTGCGTGTTTCTTCCAATAAAGTTTAGTTGCAAGTTCAGCGTGGTGTCGTCTCTTCCTCTGTCTTTGTCTATATTTTTTGGGCTGTTTTTACTCCACAAGCATGATTGCATGCGCTGTCGCAGCTCATCAAAAGCTACTTGTTGCTCGTTTGGCCATACAAACAATGTGTCGTCTCTTGTGAGACGAGTAAGAGGTTCTGCTGTGTGTGAAAAGCCATGAATGAACCGGCGATAGTAGGCGCACAAACCAAGGAAGCGTGGGACGGCTTTCTTATCGACAGGAGCTGGTAATTCGGCAACTGCGGCAAGCTTGTCCGGATCGGGCCAGACTCCTTCGGCGCTAACTAGTTGTCCTACTTGTCGAAGAAATTTGAGTTCCTCATAGCCGAAGTGGAACTTCTGGGACTATGAGGAACCATCGATGTGAGGTCCACCGATTGGATAGCCTCCATCACGCTGCGCAGGCGGTGAAGGGGCTTTTTAACGTGGCAGAGAAGACCACCACATCATCAAGGTAGACAAGACAAGTCTTCGATTTGAGCTTGGTGAGGACAGTGTCTATCATTCGCTAAAAAGTTGCTGGCGTAGAACACAAGCCAAAAGGGAGTACTCGAAATTGGTATAGGCCGTCCTGATTCACCAAGACTGTTTTTTTGCGGTCTCGCTAATCTACCTCGATTTTCCAGTACCCGCTTTTGAGATCGAGGAAAGTGAAATAATGGGAACAACAAAGTCTATCCAGCGAATCGTCGATACGCGGCAGCCGGTGCACATCCTTTTTGGTCACATTAAGCTTTCGGTAGTTGACACAAAAGCTTAGTGACCCATCCTTTTTGACAAGCACGACTGGAGATGACCATGGGCTCTTGGATCGTTCGATAACACCATTGTCAAGCATCTCGCGGACTTGCGTACGTATCGCTTCAGGTTCTCTAGCTGACACGCGGTAGGGCTGCTGGTGTATCGGGCGTGCACGTGGAGGAAGCGTCATGCTCTTTTCAGAAATACGGAGTACGTCGACACGCCTTTCGTTATCCTGCACCTTGATTGCTCGCTGGGCTGAGAATGTGACGCGGCGCTCTTGCAGATCAATGATAGTTCCATTTTCCTGCAGAAAGTCAACTCCCAGAATGATGTCGCGGGAGCATTCGCGTAGAACAAGGCAGCTTGCTACGAATGTGTACCCTTGAATCTGTACACTAGTTGTGCAGGCGCCCAGTGGAGTAACGTCATGGCCACCAGCTGTTCGAATCTGCAAGTTATGCCATGGCGTGATGACTTTCTTCAGCTGCATTGTCAGTTTCCCACTCAATATGGAATAGTCTGCGCCGGTGTGCAACTAACGCATTAACTGCACAATCATCAATTGTCACTGCTATGTTGAGTGAAAGCCGGCTGTCCTTAGCAGCAGGTGATGTCAGACCGGTTTCTGTTCTGTTTTCTGTTCGGCGTCGAGAGGAGGTCTTCAGGGCTTCGACGTTCAGCGACCCCACCCCCAGAGGTCTGTTCGGCTAGTTTTCCCGGCAGGGGCCGGGAGACTGTGCGGTAGAATACCGCTGGGGTGTTGATGAAAATCGCCTCGGCGATGGCGAGCGCAACTGGCGCCCGGCAGACAGTGGTTCATGCTGCTGGGAAAGGCAGTTTTCGATGTCGCGTGATCTCTGGCCGTAACAAGGTGGCAGCGAGTGCGCAGAGAAGCCGCAAAGCCCGAGATGGCGATATGGGCACTGGCGGTACAAGTGGTCAGCTTCTCCACAATGAAAGCATAGAGGCCGGCGATGCCAAACATCAGACTTCCAAGGAGACGTGTGCCGATCATCGATGTCCTGGACCGGTTTCACCGAACGATGGGTGACAGAAGCACCACGGACAAAGCGCAAGGGCGGTGGCGTGTACGTGTCTTTTTAGTACGGTATGTGCTGCGCTGACTGGAGTGAAACAGCTGGAACAGGATGAACAAACAATGGCGGCAATGGAGCAGGGCGTTTCAAGGCTTCTGTGTAGGTTGTCCCATGGCGGTATTCAGCAGAAGCTGGCGCAGCTGTATCAGGAGGCAAGGTGTCCCGGAGGGTCTAGTGCAGCTCATCCGTGATCACAGTTGCAATAGAGCTAATTGTAGGATGAGGTGTTACACCAGCCTTTTGCAACTGTTCACGTACTATATTATAGAGGAGTTCACGTTGACAGTCATTGCTGGTTCCAGTGGCGGTGAAAATGTCGGCAATGGACTTGCCTCTGACTTGCCTGTCGTATTGGTTGGATCAGTATGTATGTTCGCCCTGTGCTTGAGTGCGTGTTATACACTGGGGCACCTGCTTACAGGATGCATCCTCTGGTAGTCATTGAGAGACAAGCCTTGAGACTATGCTTAGGTCTTCCCAAGTTTGTAGCAATCAAGGTCTTGTATTCAGAAGCTAGGCTATTCTCACTTGCGACTCGTTTTAAATTATTAGCTGCACAGTCGTTTCTCAGGCTGTATGAATCACCGGTACGGCGCTTAGAAACAGTTTTTGTTACCCTTTCTGACTTGTTTTTTTGGACAATACTGGCATAGATTTCGTACTCCTCAAATTCTGGTTATATAGAGCTTTCTGGATGAATTAGGCGTTCAAATAAATGCTGTTCCTTCAATTAGTACGCCTAACATCATCATCATCATCAGCCTGATTATGTCCACTGCAGGACAAAGGCCTCTCCCATGTTCCGCCAGTTAACCCGGTCCTGTGCTTGCTGCTGCCAATTTATACCCGCAAACTTCTTAGCGCTGTTCTCTTCCGAGGTTGTCGTACATTACTTTCGTTTTCTGCAGATTAATTTTAAGACCCACCTTTCTGCTCTCCTTGTCTAACTCCGTAATCATGAGTTGCAATTCGTCCCCTGAGTTACTCAGCAATGCAATGTCATTGGCGAAGCGCAGGTTACTAAGGTACTCTCCATTAACTCTTATCCCTAACTGTTCCCATTCTAGGCTTTTGAAAACCTCCTGTGAGCACGCGGTAAATAGCATTGGGGAGATTGTGTCCCCCTGCCTTACACCCTTGTTGATTGGTATTCTGTTGCTTTCTTTATGAAGCACTATGGTAGCAGTTGATCCCCTGTAGATTTCTTCCAGGATGTTTATATATACTTCATCGACGCCCTGATTCCGCAGTGTACCACTAACAATGCTGTTTAAATACAGTTTGACGATATTTTTCCAAAACATTCAAAATTGATGCCGCTCAGTTTTTTAGAAGTTGTAATAATAGATTACCTGGCATATACGTAGAGACTGATGCATCACAAAGTGATGAAAATTGTGGGATTTGTATTTTTTCTTTTACCCTAGATTAGTCCTTTCCTCTTCGCCTAAATTGGGCCGTATATGCGCCATGGTGCATAGGAGGGCGCAGGGCGTGTCAAAAAGCAGAGGATGTTTGCAGAAACATGCAAAACAATTTGTTAAGTGTTTTTTAGGAGTGGTTGCGGTCGCATGTACATCGGCCAGACCGGGCGATGTTTGAATATACGCCTCAGGGAGCATTTGAGTTCCTTAAAAGGTAGTCCTTTTTCCAATTTAGCTTCACATGCGATTCCTGCAAGTGTCAACCATTGTTTGAAAAAAACAAGTGTACTTTCCCGGCATCCGCTTCAAACCACGTGTGAAATTTCTGAAGCATGTCACATTTCCAGAAATAAGAATCAATGTATCAGCCATCCGTCATTATCACTACTTGACCGTGAGTTTAACTATATTGTCAATTTGTAGACAAGTGCTTCGAATGAAGGCCACACTTGCTGCTCACACTATCATCTTACTCCTGTTTGCATGCACACCCTTGTGTACTTATATGTTTTTCGAACGTGAGAATAAATCTGTTGTTAGTTGAGCACTCGTGCTGTGTGCCTCCTCCTTGCTTTGTGTCTGTGTTTACCCCCGCGTTCCCAGTTCACTGAACCGTCATGAATTACCAACTAGCCCACTTTTCCATCCTATTGCTAATAGGTATTGTGTTGCAGGAAAGTACTTCCTCACACAACACTAACGCTGCTTCAGCACATTCCCTATTACTTTATCTAAATACCGGCTGAAATCTATGATTCTATATGCTGTGGTTGCTGAGAAAAAGGAACATAAGTACAAAAAAGCATGTTTTAATTGCACTTAATGTTGAAAATCTGCGTTATTTCAAAAGTGCAACTAAGTAATACTAAATTGACAGACCTATTCAATAGGCACCAGCCAGATACTCATCACCAATATCATTTTTTTCTTTTTGTATTGAAACGTACTGCCTGGCGAGCCTCATTTGTCGCCTGCTATGCAGACGTGTCAGTACAATACTGTCAATGGAGTTCAAGGATGTGTAGGCCCTGCTCTGTGAAATGACCTCCTGGCGAAGTTCCAAAATAGAACAGCACATTCACACGGACTATATTAACATCATTAAAAGTGAACACAACATCAAGAGTGCATATTTACAGTGTCTAGTGCTCGAAGAAAATTTTTTTTAGAGCGGGCTCCCACACGGCGATCCAACGACTCGTTATGGTTTTGAGTTTTCCCATGGAGGCATTTAGCAAGTAATTCTGGATGAGCTAGTTCCAGATAATTTGCCTTAACAGACTCAGTAAGAGATGCTGGAAGCTGTTCTTTATGAACGAATGATTCACCATTTACCAGGGCTTTGTCAAACTTACACCAAGTTTCGGTGTCCTTCGAACAAAGGCAGTGGGATTAGTTGCTATTTTTTGATGCCATGTGAAAGTATTTGGACCGAATAGCTTTTCACACGTCCTGCAAGATGGCTCTATTTCTTTTAATGGCTCAATGATAATAGTTTTAGTGCTTGCCTACGATGACATTCCCATCCAGGTGCAGATTTCTCAACAGAAATCTTTGGTTTTCGTAGTTCTGCGCCCATTCTATTCTGAATGTGCCAAGTGCACTCAAGCCTGCAAACTGTAACTTCTCTATATGGTGGTGATGCTTGAACTGCAAGGAATCCCTTGCTATGTAAGAATGGGGGTATGCTAGGCTGCCGCAAAACTTTTAAAAATATGTCATTTTCAGAGAAAAATAAATCGTATGAAAAAAACAAACGACTGATTTGGGTTCAGGAAAGGCTGCAGATCTCAAATACTGCAAAAAGAAACAAAATGAATTTTTTCAATATTTTTGCTTATCCTGTCCCCTCAAAGGGACACTAAAGCAACTATAAAGACGACGTTGACTGTTGAAATAGTGGTCCAGAAAACTCGAAGCGTTACTTCTGTGTCAAGGAAAGGCTTATTTTGAAATAAATTCATGTTTTAATGGTCCTTTTCGAGTTTATGGACTTCAAATTACCCATCTCAAGAAGTGGACCGTCTCATGTCATTGTTGCCGTGCACAACGTAGCCCAGCATTACTGCGCGGCTGCTGAAACTAGTAGCAGCACAAAGCAAGCAGCGGGAGCTACAGCAGCAACAACGGCCATTGATCAATTTTCTGCCATTGGCTCCGAGATGGCAGACGTGTTTTTGATTTATTTGCGCCCCACTAGATGGCACGACCTGTCCAATGTGAGCACGCAAAATTGTATTTTAGAACCACTCGCGCGATTCTCTATAGTAACGACCGGCGTTTTTTTTTTTTCCATAAATCAAAGAGAAACTAACAAGCAGCATTTTAGCAGCGTCTTTCGATGCACGAATGGTTCTTTATTTAGTGCTGCTAGATCAATTACTAGTGATTAATTGCAGGCGGTTCGTCTGACGTGATCGGTACCATTTTGAGAATGTTCTATGGATGTGCATACATTCTTGTGCATTTACCTTAATTTCTCGGTAAGTACGGCACTGTTGTTGATAATATTGTCATTTAAGATGATGTCATACATTGAGCGTTCACTCTGACGTAAATTGTTGTTTGACTTTAGTGTCCCTTTAAGTGCTCTCAGCAAACCTCTTCAAATGTCTTTCACCTAACATGAGCTGCATATCTCTATTAGGGTTTGTAAGTTTTCAAGCCTACCTAACTTATTTGGAGCAGAGAAAATAACAATGACATTTGCTCTATTTGCAATCTTGAAATTGTGGGAAACATTGTGAACATATTGCCACGTGCATTTATGAACTTTATTTTTTCTTGAATTCAGGATTCAGTCACAGAGAATGTTGGTAATGTGTGGTGCAGACTGTGCCGTAATGTTCGAGAAGCTTTGGACTAGCTCAACATCGTTCTGATGATATTATGGGCAGGACGCAAATAGTCTAGTTCATTCAAGAGCACCAGTGATGAAGTTCGTATAAATGCCGACGCACCTCAGCGCAGATTGGATAACTTGAAGGCTGTTTACGCTGCCATCAGTAGCAGCATGCATTGCTTGTGGTTTGTCTTTTCATTTTTGGTGGATCAGTTCGTTCAAATAGAAAGTTCAGCCCTGAACGTGCTGCCTCCTGTCTTTGTCAATGTCACGGAGGTTGAGGTTGAGGATGTTGTAGGTAGCCGGCGGATCTAGCCTTGCATAATTTGCAGGCAATTGCCCCGCCCAGTTTTCTCTTTGCTAGTTGTAGCTAATGTCCTTTGTTTTTTAACTAAGCACGAGCAGGCTTTTAAAATGAAAATTGTGCATAGCGCGATGTAACCCTGCATAAGACGGCGGCCTTTGTGCTATTCTACGTGCAGTAGTGCGCCAGTAATCTATCTCGCTGCACTATACCCCAAACATAATTGTCACTTATCACCAGTCACATGCGAGTAGTGCCCCATGTCACGAACATAGGGCACTAGTGTATTATGCTTGCTTTTCCCCATCGGACATTTTGTTGCCCCCAGGGCGTAGTCACCTTCGTGGCCCACACATGGCACTCTTCCACACACACCTGCAGTGGCACTGGATACCCTGCCTTGGATAACCGTGCATGTTTTTTTTCATTACTTTACTTGAAACAGAGCAAGTAAACTTCTTTTAGCTCAGCTTTGAGTATTTTCGTTTTGAATCTTAAAAGACTGCAGGTGGGAAAAGGTCTTGGACCATGAAGGGTTTTAAGAAGCATGCTAACACAAATTATTTACGAGCATCTCCCAGTGTCTCGGGCTAATGCTTTGCAAGAGCTGTGATACTGTAAAAAGGCAAAGTGTTGGGAATTAATCATTTGATAAAAATTTTTGTGTTTATAAAAAATGCAGGGTGTTTTAGTTGGTGTGTTTGTTGTACTTCACTTGACCGAAATGTGCTTTTGTTCATTGAAAGACAGCTATCACAACCATGTTGCTCTGTGCCACTCTTTGGTACTGCTGTGCATGCGTATCTTTGTCTGTTTGCATCTGAGTCTGTCATTACATACGTTGTAATTGCTGCATCTCTGTCTCTCCCCCCTTTTCATGAGTGAACTCTCATGCCACAAATGTGTACAGCAAGCACTTTCATGAGGTAGCCCTTTTTTGAGGGACCAAAGGGCTCTCCTGTAGGCACATGGATCCTGGGCCAGAGGTGCAGGTGCAAGCAACTACAAGTATTGAAGTGAACTTGTTCAGAGTGTTTTGTTTTTGTTCGATTAAAGACAATAATTGTAATGATATCTGGGGTTGCCAGAACCATGGTATGATTATGAGACATGCCGCATTAGGTGTTCTTTAAGGTTCACTGATTTCGAACAGTACGTGGGTTTTTATACTTTTGCCTCCACTGAAATGGCACCAAGCTTAAACGCGTGACCTTCGAGCTGGCAGCGGAGCACTGTAACTGATGCGCCACAACAGTGGAGGATCGCGATTCCAAACAACACAAATGAACAGTAAAACGGCTTTCTTTAAATCTTTGTGGTTTGTTGTTGTGAAAGGTGGCTGTGCCGCGACTGACTGCCATAATTCAGTTGAACCTCTTCAAAAGAAACATGCACCGAGGAGTGACTCTCATCTTTTGTGTGAAGTGTCTCTTATAATCAAGGTACCAAAATTGCATTTTCTCATCATCAGCAGAAACATGACTATGCCAACTACAGGCCAGAGGCCCTTTCAATGTGCCGCCAATCAACACAGCCAATCAACACATTTTTAAGTATGCATGCTGTTGTCTCTCATACTCATTTGTCTCTTATTTTATGAAAGGTTTCGACTGTGTTGTGAACAAGCCTTTCTTTTGTGCAGGCCCTGGCAGCTGCAGCAGGTGTCCTGCTCTCGGGGGCCGAATCCTTGCGGGCTGCGGCAGCCGATCCAGCCGGTCTGTCTAGCCCCCGGGCTGCAGGGAGTGTGGCACAGTCCTTGCCACAGCAGCGTCTGGCGCCCGATTTTCACGCCGAGCTGCTACACATGCGCCAGAACTGGCGCCTGCGCAAAGTGGGCACCACCATTCTCGGTGACCTGTCCTACCGCAGCGGTTAGTCTGGCATATTTTCTGAAGTGATTTCTTACTTTAAGGTAGGGACAAACTGAATGCGGCATAAAAATGTAGCCTTGGGAGAATAGTTAATCTTAGAACTGGAGTGAATTCAAAGTAAATATGTAGTGATTTCTCATTCGAACAGTGTATTATCACTTAATATAGAGAAAAATTAGCACACAGGTTATGACACAACTAACTTGCATGATATTTGTTTAAAAGTATATAATGTATGTTAAAATGTTACTCTTTTTCGTTCAAAGGGAGTTCCCGGGAATTAATCTTGTTTAGTTACAGGATTTCACTTTCTCTAGAATGAAAACGATAATCTGTTAGATATGTTATATATTAAAGTTTATTATATTTACAGCATGTAAGCTGGTATAAGAAGCTTTTAAAACTAAAGAAAGAAGAATCAATGGGATGGTAATATGCTTATTTAACTTTGAAGTCGGCCTTCACAGCAGTGGGGATATTATTTCCGAAAAGGTGTATTCATGGTATGACACTCTTTCACTGCAGTGAAACCACCTTTATAAGAGGGTGACTTCGAGATTAGTTTTACCGTATTCGCTCACATAATAGGTGCACTTTTTTTCCAGAAAATCTGGCTCAAAGTTTGAGGTGTGTGTATTATGCGGGGTAAAATTTGCAAAAGTGTTATTTCCAACTACGGCATAAACCGCTGATAATGTATACGTCACCGAAGTGACGAATATCTGCGTTACAGCCGAAGCAACCTTTTTCATAGGCTACTCTAGCGCAAAACGTGCATTCAAATTTTCAAAAATTAACATTGGAAGAGCCGCATTGCCAACAAAATGAGTGCAAGGAGAAAAAAAAATTACGGAGAGAAAGCGCCATCGTAGAAACTCACCGATTACGTTTCAGGCCACATAGATTTGTGGGCTGAACAGTACTGATTGTTTGATTTAACGGGCTCGCACCCCAAATCAAAGACATTGCAATCGAATTAGGAACCACCATTCGAGTGTTACTAGCACCACCCAAGCCCTCTTTCCTTCCAGTAGAGCCACTGAAAATAATTACGTAGAATCTGTACCATGTATTAAGTCTAAGTTCCATACGAAACCGCATTATGATCACCTGCGACTGCCACCCAAAAGCACGAACATTGCCACTGAAAAACACGAACCGTGATTAGGCCTAGCCTACAGTTCGGTATGTTGAAGATAGAGTGTCGAAAAGATCACACTGGAGCACTGATCCAAGAGCGCGCCTGATGTTCAGGTTTACAGCCAGGAAATCAATGGTAACAAAAGTTTGTCCAGCTTGTGGAAGTCCATGTAGTAGCAGCAAATGCAGAAGCTCGTGTCCGAAAGCGGAAAAGCTTTCAAATTTGTGGATGAGGTAGCAAACCCTATAACGACGACATTTTTACCAGCAGAAAGCTCAACGCACACTTTACGAAGACGCGATAATGCGTTCCATATGGAGTGTGCGCGTCGGTAGAAAGGTTATCTCGACGCTTAGGCAACCGCCACTCTTTCTCACTCAGTGAGCTCACGGAGCTGACGCAGCGTTACTGTGGTCATATTTTGTTTTCTTGTTCCTCGCTTCAGTTAGCGTAAGACGGCATCAAATCGCGCCCGTGCTATTATGGTACAGAACTACTGATCATGACCAAATTCAGGATGCGCCTATTACGCGAGTGAGTACGGTATACAACCATTCGTTATTTTCGAAAACTTTATAATATCCGGTAATTTAAATTTGAATAAAAAATAATTGCAATACGTTAACAGAGGCGTAGCCGAAAATTTTGTCGGGAGAGGTTCACACCAACTCAACATGGGGGGGAGGGGGGGGCAAAAATCGGCTTTCCTTTGTGACGTCACTATCAGGGGTAGTTTGAGCAGATTGTGTACATGTACTGGTATATCAAAGTTATGAGACTTCCCCCCTCTCCCCATGGGTATGCTTGTGAAGAGAGTAAGTAAAAGTAAAGTAATTGCAGTAAAATACATTAAACAACATGTATTTGATTGATTGATACGTGTGGTTTAATGTCCCATAAACCACCACATATGATTATGAAAGACATCGTAGTGGAGGGCTCCGGAAATTTTGACCACCTGGGGTTCTTTAATATGAGCACATCAGCCTACAGCATTTTCGCCAGCATCGAAAAGACCTGCTGGTCAGCAGCCGAGTACCTTAGCCACTAGACCATGGCCGCTGGTGCAAACAACAGGTATAGTGACCGTTTCGAGCAACTGCCTCTCATTGCACCATTGAACGGACTAGTCTTCGAAAATGCATCATTACAATGACCCACCCGATCGAAGAAGGCATTGTTAATCGCTAATCTGTTAAGCATAGATGGCATAGTCCTCGTCGTGGCGATGTGCGTTTCACACGACAACGACAGCTCCGCTATAACGAGGAATGAGAGGTATATGCAGCATGTTTTTGTATATTCATAACTACAGTAAAAGCTCGTTAATTCAAACTGCAAGGGAAAACTGTCTTAGTTCTAATTAACAAAAGTTCGAACTAACGAAAGTGAAGAACAACAGTAGTACACTGCAAGTAGGGTATAACAGTTTATTTTTTGAAAAAAAATCTGTGATCGCAGTCTGCCTTCTTTCCTTGAAGGCGACAGCCAGCACTTTTTGCTCTAACGAGTGAATTTGGCGGAAGGCCTCTTCTCCGCCTTCTTCAAAACTTAAGAAAAGACGGGCGGCATTCAATCCGGCCATGACTTCCGCAGCAGAGGGTTCGCACTGGTGCTTCGTCCTCCTCCCCATCATCGTCACTGGCAGCGACAGGTTCTGCACTTCTCACCTGACATATGTCGCCATCCGTGAGTGCACCACAAACCACTGCACTTGAGTCCATATCGACGTAGTCCGCAAAGCAGATGTCTTCCAAAACGTCCACCATGGGGCGGTGACGCCGTGTTCGAGCACTGGTGGCTCGTCATCTTGCAGAGCTTCGGTGCTGAAGCCACAGTGGCGAAAGCAATTTGCTATCGTAAGCGCTGTCACTTGCTCCCTAGCACGCACAAGCATGTGTAGTGCACTTAGGAGCGTCACTTGGTACTTATTGCACAAAATAATTCGTTGCAACACATGACGCCAATTAAATGATTTTAAATTTCTAATTTCTCTGGTCCATGGGCTACAGTACCGCTGTCTTGTTTGCTGGAAGGTAGGCCAGCTTGTCGTGTTTGCTGGAAGGAAGTGTTCTGGGACGGTATTTGCCACGGGCACACGCCATCAAGTCGGAGCAGCAGAATTGCGACTGACGGGAAGGCACTACCGGCGTTACCGCAACAAATGTTAGCCGAGGCCTAACACCAACACAATGAATCGCGACTGTCGGAAGCTTCTCCCAGCACTAACGACTGAGGTGTACGATGCACGCCCGAGACAGAGGCTGCAGAGAAGGCTGGGCGAAGCTATGACGCACCCGATTTGCTGTGTGCTGGTCATGTCATCTGTTGTCTAACAGTGACAACTACGCAGGATTTTCAAAGGCTCGGAGATTGGCGCTTAAAAAAAAAAAAACAAATCTTGGGGGTTACGTAGGACGGAGAGCAGGCAGCCGCCAAAAAAAAAAAAAAAATTCGGGGGGAGGGCAGTGAAGAAAAAGTAAGTGGAGCTATTTTCTGCACTCTGGCCTCCGTGCCAGTTTTTTTCGTTTTTTCTCTCCGCTCCTTGTCAACGCCGCCTTGTAACTCAGCAGCCGTCCTATCGAGTGACTAGCCAAGCTGCCGGCGCGGGGGCGCGTAGTTCGAATTATCCGCAACAGAACCTACTCGTGTTCGAATTAGCGGGCTTTTTTATTCATAGGCTTGTATGGAGCTTGCCTGGACCATGACTTACAGCTCGAATTATCCATAAATTTGAATTATTGAAGTTCGAATTAAAGAGCCTTCACTGTACATATCCGCCAGCCTTCTGTAAGGAGGCTATCTTAGGTGCAAGACCTTTCGCGCGCAGAGTCAGATACCTGGTGAGCGCGACCTTACCCGCATCTGAAGGGAAGCGGAGAAAACGTATACCGGCGAATCTTTCAGCCAGGGGAAAAACGAGAGCAAGTGTTTAAGGAGGAATATTACTGCCGACATGTATTATCGCTTAAGTTATTGTTTCTCGCATTCAGTGTGACTGCCCGAATTTTGCTGAACATGTTGCTTCCTTGCAGTGCGAAGCACGCCCTTGAAATATGCTGCCTACACATACTGGTGGGTAGTTCGTCTTCTGTGTCAAACAGCACCCTTCTATGAGACTCGATGGCGGCGCTGAAACATTTAAAGGGGGCAGACTGCTCTTTGGGACCAAAAAGTGACAAAAAAAATCATTTTTTAAAATTGACATATTTGGTATCTGCAAGTATTTTGCTATCTCTCTGCAAATTTTTACACACCAGAAAGTGGTAATTTTTTTGTAATGTTATTCTAACTGTCCAGATTCTTGGTGCTGTTAACATGCAGAACCTGCGAAAAAATGGGGAACCAACTTCGAGGCCTCTTTATAATTTGCCGGCACCTGTGTTAGAAGCTCTGCTACGAATTTATGAGCACTTTTATGAGGACTGCAAAACATGCACTTCATGATTGTTGCTTTTGGAAGAAGCTGTGTGTTTTCAGTTTTTTCCATTTTTCTCAAAAAAGTAAATTTACAACTGTTCAATTTTGAGGCCTTAATATCTCTGCAGCTAGGGCAGGTACAACAATAATTCTTTTTGCAATGGAAACCTGTATGTGTGTTGGGTGCAAGTATGGGAGCAGAATTTAAAGAACAAGCCTTTTTAATGAATTACTGATCAAAATTTTAACACAATTCCAACTGCTTTTGAAAATGGATAGTTCATTTTGCTGTAAAAGATTAGGAAAGGCTTAAAAACAAAAAACTCTTGCATTATTTCAATCTATAGTCATTAGTCAATGTTATGATATTTTAAATATCACTTTCAATTAAGCACTTTTTTCTCAATGGCGGCCTTAAACAATAGGGGGTGAACTTAAGTTATCTCAGGAATAAGATGAGTTACAAAAAAACTAATTAAACAATTGAAATCAGCAGAAAAAACTGCATAATTCTGTGCAGTGATCAAGATCACTGAAGAAATAAACAAAAAATGTCTAAGAGCGGTCTGTCCCCTTAAGGTAACACTTGATGATCATTTCTTGAAAGGTGACGCTTGCCTTAGTGCACACTCCACAACTGGCGGAAAGGCTACAGCAGCCGAGGAGTTCCCAGCTGTAGTTCTGCACTACCTGGACATGAATAGGTTGCGGAAAGAACTCCCAAAACCTGATCGGAGCATCATGCATGGACGGAAACCGTAATTGCTAGCAAAAACATTGGTCTTTAAGCATTTACCGGGCCAATACACCAGAAGTTGCAGGAGGACGAGACTAGACGACGTTTCTTAATAACTTCATGAAATACAGGCGCTACACCTTTTCCTCAGTTAGTAAGCGCTAACTGAAGTTCCAACTTCTCTGACTAGAATTGTTTGCCTGGCTGCTGTATTCCAAATATCACGAGGGAGCTCTCTGCAAGACGTGTGCTTTTTGGAAAAGACAGTTTAAACAAGGGGACTCACCAAGTTTTTGGTGGCTTGGTCCTCTTTCCATTCACGCGTCGAAGAATGCGCTTTAAAATTTAAGAAGCCACCATGAGTGTGACTACCACAAGACCGCTGCTCTATACACGTGTTGATCTTCATGTCATTTGAAAAAAATAATTATCACTTTTCCGCTGTCTCATGTGTCTGCTGTGTGAAACGTTGCTTGCACAGAGTTCATTTGATTCCTTGTAAAAAATTATGATTACGGTGTATATCGTTCTTAATTTGACATAATAATATGTCCACTCAGGTTTCTTCATTCTGTGCATTTCTTGTTGTGTGTTTTGTCTCTAGTTGCGGAAATTGCTCGGTTTGCCCTTCTAGTCATGTCAATGTCGCATGTTTTTTCATTTCATTTATTCCACCTTAAAGGCCCGGAGGCATTACATAAGGGGGGGGCGGCGTACAAGGTATGTCGAACAACTCAACAAAACTCGAAGGGTTCCAAAACGTAAACATTCAAAGAACAATGAAAAAAAAAGGTACAATAAAAAGGTACAAGAAAAAAAAAAAAGGTACAATATGCAAAGTAAAACGCCAATATTACCAAATGCAAATAAAAAAGTAATGGTACAAAGGTAAGCTTCCAGAAAAAAGTGACGACCGTTTATACATTAGTTAAAAAAGGTATTTAAACATTGGCAGGGAAAACAGCACATTCAGTTAGATTGCGACATGTGACATTTTAGCTTACTGCGGAAAATTTGGCGGTTATTACACGTGACTATATTATCAGGTAGTTTATTCCACAGTGTTATCCCATTGGGAAAGAAGGAAGTAATCATTGCAGAAGTGTGTCCATTTATTGGTGCGATAGGGTGACTGTGGTTTATGCGGGATGAAGTTCTGTGTGATGGTTGAAGGAGGACGTGCCGTGATTGAGGGTGATAATAGAAAGCATGCATCAGACACAATCGAGAAATGATACGACGAGATTCGAGGGACGGCAGTTTCAATGATTCTTTTAGTGCAGTAACGCTGATATCGTTAGAGTATTGGGAGTAAATAAAACGGGCAGCGCGGTTCTGAATCCTTTCTAAGTCGTTAGTTAGATATGTTTGTGAGGGTTGCCAAATTGAGCAAGCATATTCTAGTTTCGGTCGGACGTACGTTTCATAAGCTAATTTTTTAATGTCTGGTGAGGCTAATTTTAGGTTGCGGCGCAGGTATCCGAGAGTGCGTGAAGCTTCTGAACAGATTATTTGAATATGGGTTGACCAGGATAGCGACGATGACAGATGCACTCCGAGGTATTTGTATGATAGGGTAGGGCTAATGGGAACAGACTTTATGCTATAGGTAAATTTTTCTGGGCTCTTTTTGCAGGTGAATGACATAATTTTACACTTAGTTAGGTTTAACGGCATTAGTGACCTATCACACCAAGTTACAATTAAATTTAAATCATGTTGAAGTTTAATGCTGTCGTCTGGTGTACAGATTGGAGAGTATAAAACGCAGTCATCGGCAAAAAGTCTTAATTTGGTTAGCACATTGGTGGGTAAGTCATTTATGTATATTAGAAAAAGGAGCGGGGAGAGACAAGCACCTTGGGGGACGCCGGACGTTACGTCGGAAAGAGGTGAGTCGTGGTCATTAGCGCTGGTGAACTGCTTACGGTTTTTTAGAAAATTTTCTATCCAGAAAATTATGTTGGGAGGGATTCCAAGGTTGCATAGTTTAGAGAGTAAGAGGTTATGAGGAACACGGTCGAATGCTTTAGAGAAATCTAAAAATATGGCGTCAGTTTGAAGATTTTCATCCATGAAGTGAAGAATATCATGTGTGAATTCGGCCAGTTGTGTTTCGCATGATAGTTGTTTCCGGAAACCGTGTTGGTGATCGAAGAAAAATTTGATGGATTCCAGATATGTCATTAGGTTTGAAGCTATAATATGTTCGAGCATTTTAGATGGGATGCTGGTTAAGGAAATAGGTCGGTAGTTAGCTGGGATAGCGCGGTTGCCTGATTTAAAGATGGGAATAACCTGAGCTATCTTCCAATCGTCTGGGACGTTTCCTGTTTGTAATGATTGTGTGAAGATTAGGCAAAGTATTTGGCTTGAGACAGAAACGGTATTTTTTAGTAATTTACTGTTAATACTGTCGCAGCCCGCCGAGGATGAAACTTTAAGATTGTTAATGAGTAGGAATATTCCTTCTGGGGTAATTTCAATTTCTGGCATCGCTACAGCTGCAGATTCGGGCAGTGTTACGGTATCAGTGGTGTTGGCAGAGGAAAACACAGACGTAAAGTGGTCATTTAAAGCAGAAGCGCACTGGTCAGCGTGTATTGGTTCTCCGTCAGCGTTAGTGAGGCTTATTCGATTAGATTGTGACTTGGGGGACAGCATGCGCCAAAATTTGCTGGGATTTGATTGAAGAATTGATAGTAGGTCATGGGAAAAGAATTTGATTTTTGCAGCTTTTAGTTCGGTTAAGTACTGATTAGCGCACGCGCGGTAGCGCTCCCACGCAGTTGAACTTTGGCTTAGGCGGGCCGTTCTGTACAAGCGTTTCTTTCGGTTACAGAGTAATTTTAGCTGTTTGTTAAACCATTGGCAGTTTGAATCTGATTTAATGAGGGTAGAAGGAATGTATTTGTTTTTGAGGTTAAGCATTGTAGTCTTAAAAAATTCCCAGTTACAATTGACACTTCGTTTTAGGTGCGTATTCCTAAAGTTTTCTAAGAAGTTGGCGAGTTCGTGATTAATCGCATCAAAATTTGCTCTCTTGTAATCCGTGATTACCTTCCGTGTGGGTGATTTCTTTTTAAGCGGGGAGGCGATGCAAATATGGATTAGGTTGTGGTCACTAAGACCAGGGAGCGTATTAATGGTTTTTATGTCGTCAGGGCTCGAAGTTAGCAGGAGGTCTAGTATGTTATTGCCCCTGGTAGGGCACGTAATAGCCTGGTGAAGGTTAAAATCAAGGGCAGTGTTTAAAAATTGTTGCTCTTTAGATGATGTCCCATTCGACGCTGAAAGCAACGACCAACTGATTGAAGGATAATTGAAGTCCCCAAACAAAAATATAGGTGTATTAGAATATTTATTTGTAATGGTGTGGAGGGATTGATGAAGTAGGTCGCAGAAGTCGGGGTGGCTGTCTGGCGGCCTATAGCAGACGCCAAAAACAAATTTCGAGGCTCCGTTGGAGACAAGAACCCAGATTAATTCTATTTTATCGTCATGTAAAATAAGTGAGGATGCTAGAGTGTTTTTAATAGCTATGAGCACGCCACCTCCTTTCTTACTTTTGCGATCCCGGCGAAAAATTGTAAAATTTAAATTGGTTGGAAACACTTCCGTATCTGTGACGTCATCATGCAACCATGTTTCAGTTAGTATCACCATGTCAGCACTGATATCATTTATGAAACTGCAAAGTTCGTCGCGTTTAGGAATTATGCTTCGTATGTTAGTAAATGCAATGTTTATGTTTAGAAATGCCATAGGACGGATACACGTGTTACACGAGGCGGAATGATTGCAAACCCGTCATGTTCTGCCAACAGAGGTGGCTTCCGATGATGCGCTGTTTTCAAATGTAATGACGGGTGAGTTCCGAAGTTCTGTGACTTTATCAGTTTTCGCGTCATAGAAGAATGATTTATTTCCAACAATAAGTTTGTCAACCCTCAGCTTAAATGCACACTTTTGTGGCCGAATGAATTTGAGTAATTTAGAGCGTGCAAGGCGAGTGGCTGCTGCAAAGTCTTCTCTTACGGCGAAGGTCGTATCTTTGAGCTTAATTCCGCAGCTCATAATCTTTTCTTTTGTTTTAAAGTGAGCGAGCTTTATCATGATTGGCCTATTCTTGTCTGGGGCAAATTTTCCGATCCGATGAGCACGTTCTATGGCTCTTGGTTCGAGCGTAATATCTAGTTGGGCGGAACAAAAGTTTATGACGTTAAGCTCTGATTCTTCCCAAGTTTCTTTAACAGAGTCCTCAATACCTAAAAAGAGAAGGTTATTGCGGCGCAGTCGATTACTAGCGTCGGTGTTAGCAGCTTTTAGCGTTTCAATTTCATGTTTGATTTTGGCGGCGTCATCGGGTACGGCGCCCGATGAGGGTTCGATTTGGACTGTTTCTAGCGCTGAGATTCGGTTTGTTAGTGCTGAGAGAACTGTTTCATGGTTAGTTTGTACTGCCTTGAGCTGATTAATATCTTCACGAATGGTTAAAACGGTTTGCTCGATCTTCTTGATAGCGTCTGATAGAGGTTCTATCTGTGCTTTAGTTGGACCGGGGTTTAGTTCCACATCCCCTGATAGTAAGAGTATCAACTGTGACAACAATTGTAGGGTGAGCACATTGTAACAAGTACATAGCCAGTTGCGCAATTTCAAGTCGTAGGGGCACGACATCGTGACAAGGAAGTAGTTATTGGTATAGTATTGTTTAGAATGGGTAAGGTAACCAACCTGGAAGGTGAGCAGCGGCGTGAACATTTTGCGCCAACCGGTGTCGTGCCCCGAGCTTTTGGTGATGTTGTGAAGATTATGTAGGCCGCATTGGCCCCACGTGGTTGGTGACGTCGACGATGAGAAGCGTTGCCAGGCGTAGCTGCAGGCGCGGGCTGGTATCAGCGGGCTGACGATTGGTGACGAGATCCGTGGTTGATCCAGATGGCTTGAGGGCGCTATGGGCACGGGTAGGTCACCGGGTGGTGACCAAGCGCAGTCGCCCAGGCCAACGGTGTCTGCAACCCAACAGGCCACGATCTGGAAGGTGAGCAGCGGCGTGAACATTTTGCGCCAACCGGTGTCGTGCCCCGAGCTTTTGGTGATGTTGTGAAGATTATGTAGGCCGCATTGGCCCCACGTGGTTGGTGACGTCGACGATGAGAAGCGTTGCCAGGCGTAGCTGCAGGCGCGGGCTGGTATCAGCGGGCTGACGATTGGTGACGAGATCCGTGGTTGATCCAGATGGCTTGAGGGCGCTATGGGCACGGGTAGGTCACCGGGTGGTGACCAAGCGCAGTCGCCCAGGCCAACGGTGTCTGCAACCCAACAGGCCACGATCTGGAAGGTGAGCAGCGGCGTGAACATTTTGCGCCAACCGGTGTCGTGCCCCCAATGTTGAACATATTACAAAGAAGGCTCTCAGCAGGTTATTTTTTCTTAAGCGAACCCTTCGCCATTCGACACCCCAAACAAATCTTTTAGCGTATACTATGCTTATCCTCCCAATTCTCGAATATGCGAGTGTGGCCTGGTTCCCCTTCACAAACAAACATGTAGCCGCACTTGAAAGAATACAGCGTAAAGCAGTCCGTTTTATCTATAACCGCTATAGGTGTATCGACTCACCTACTGCTCTTTTGATAAGAGCGGATCTGCCCACCCAGGTGTGCCGCGCTAAGCTTCATAGTCTGAGATTTTTGTATCTGGTGCTACACAACTCTTTGAAAGTAAATCCGGCTAATTATGTTGAGGTTACAGTAAGCGCTAAACACGAAATAAGTATTGTCACACTCTTGATGAGTATCCCTTCAAGAACAATGTTTTTGGCCACTCTTTTTTTTCCGCGAGCCATACGCGCTTGGAATGCCCTTCACTCCACCGTGTTGACATAGCCGACAGTTGATAAATTTGCTGATCAAGCTAGTGAATGTGTGCTGACTTTTATTTAGCCGTGATTTCCTGAATCGATGATGTAGCAAGTTTTAACTCTGTCTGTACAATTACGTTCTGTATTTGTTTGTTTTTTTGCTTGCCCCGGCAATTCATCTGATGTTTATAATCATGAAGGCTCTTTGCCTATCACTGCGCCGAATTTTGCACTATGTTTGAGATATTGCTTGAAATTTTAAGTGCTTGCAACATGTATTTTTGGTTTGTGTATTGCTTGTTTTTACAATGTACAATGTGACACCACTCCTGTAATAATCCCATCACGTGAATGACAGTATTCTAAGTAAATAAATAAATAAATAAATAAAGGGACGAACAAATGAAGCGAATCAATATACAGTCGACTTCTCTTAAACAGAACTTGAAGGGGATCCATAAAACTGCTTCATTTATCAGAAGTTTCATTTAAGCAAAGTACACTTATTTAGTGAATCAAAACTTTTATTCAAATTGCACAAACCTCACCGTACTCATAAGGATAGCTCAGTGGTAGAGCATTGAACGTGTTATTCGAAAGTCGCAGGTTCGGTTTTTTGCGCTCGGCTCGTTATCTTTTCACCCACTTTTCTTTCTTCACATTCACCTTACGATTCGGTCTAATAACCGCCCCTTACTTTTCTTGGCATTATTGTCTGTTAGATTGCAATAATATTTTTTCAAAACAGGGAAAAACAAGCCCTTAATTATACACCTATTTCCCTTTATATATATATATATATATATATATATATTGTAGAATGGATAGGGTGCTATTAGCAGTGCCTGCAAAAGACGAAGAGGACCGTGGTTCGTCCTCAGGATAGCTCCGATTCGGATCGCTGAGCGCTTGACCTGTGTTCGTTTTTTAATAAACGTATCACGGACTCAACGGTCAACGTGTACTACCAAGTGGTGGAGAGTGCTGGTTCTCTTTTTCACCCTGGAACTCCGTAGCCTGACTCTACCTCCGTCGTCCATCATGCCTGATGGCTTTGCAGCACAGCCGAATGCTGCCACACCCCCTGCTCTCCGCTGCCCTTGTATTCCGAAGGAGCGCGACCCAGTTCTACTCAACGGCACTGATGAACAGGACGTCGAGGACTGGCTCGCTTCATTTGAAAAAGTGAGTGTCAACAACCGGTGGGACGATAAGACAAACTCGGTCGCGTCCACTTCTATCTGAGGGGTGTCGCGGAGCTTTGGTTGAACAACCATGAGGCTGAGATTACCACCTGGGCCTCTTTCAAAACGACCTTCACAGACGTATTCAGCCGACCGGCAGTGCACAAACTCCGTGTGAAGCAGCGTTTGCGTGATCGTGCCCAGTTGGCAGGAGAAAGTTTCACGTCTTACATTGAGGACGCCGTAGGCCTCTGCCGGTGCTTCAATCCGGCCATGTTTGAAGCCGAAAGAGTCAAGCATATCATGAAGGGCATCGAGGACGATGCGTTCCACATGCTTGTGGCGAAAACTCCTCGAACCGTTACAGACATCATTCAGCACTGCCAGAGCTTCGACGAGTTGTGAAAGCAGCGCATTTCCACGGGACGTCACTGTTTCTACACGACCAGCACGTCAGCACTGACTGTTGGCGCGATCTCTCCAGTTCCGGTAGTATTGACACACCAAATACAACAGTTCATCGGCGAGGAGGTTGCCCGCCAATTGTCTATTGTCCCCTTTCTCACTAGTAATAGTCATGGACTCCCCTCGTCACTGTGCCAAACCATTGAGGAGCAAGTATCCGAAGCTCTTCCGCCTACGCACCAGCCACCGCCTGTATCAGCGCCGTTGACATATGCCGACATTGCGAGAAGGCGTTCACATGCGCTGCCATACAGCATAGGCTCTTCTCAATGCCCTCATGTCTTCTACGCACCGTGGGCGCCGACAAGCCCGCAAGTTTCGCTTTATCGACGTCCTGCCACCCCTCCCAATAATTCTTGGCGCACAGTAGACAAGCGACCAATATGCTATTACTGTGGTCTACCCAGGCATGTCGAGCGTTTCTGCCTCCGCCGCGTTCCTCGTCCAACTGCCGTTGAAGCCAATTACAGCTACGACCATACAGAGCCGCAACAGCCAATTCCCTCCCACGCTCCTTCAAACACCTCATCGTTGAACCGCCGCACCTCCCACTCGTCTTGATCACCCTGCCCGCACCGGCGCTCGCTATCGCCAATGCTTTGGCGCACCGTGTCCGTCCACACGGAAAACTGTCCACCGCAGTTCCCGAGGCAAGAACTGCGCCACTGTCGAAATCTTCAAGGCCTCGTTCCCAACCTGCAAACGAAATTCCAATCTCCATTAAAAGTTTTGCCGTGTCCGCCCTAGTCGATACTGGAGCTGCTGTGTCTGTGTTAAGCGAAGCAATGTGCCGCAAGTTAAAATAGATTACGACTCCGCTTTCTGGTGTTTCTCTTCGTACGGCGACCGCACATCACATACAACCTTCCATCACGTGCACAGCTCGTCTACTCATTCAGGACGTTTTGTATGTGGTTGAATTCGTCGTTTTTCTGCACTGCTCGCATGACGTTATATTGGGCAGGGACTTACATTCCATGCATCATGCAGTTGTCAATTGTGCCTGTGCCGAGCTTGAATTATCAGCAATCTCAGACATCGCTCCTGCCAAGTTATCTTTTTCTCGTGTCGTCATCGCCGAGGACACGCACATTCCACCTATGTCGTCTGCTATTGTGCCAATCTGCTGCGACTATGCTTTCTCTACCGCCTTGTTTACGCCGTCAGTGAAATTCACTTCCCGTAAGCACTTTCTTCTCCCATTTGCTCTTATCACGATCGAAAACTTCTCTGCAACCTTTTATGTCACGAACCTGCTTTCGGTCCCAACCACTATGTTCCGCGGAGAATGTATAGGGCAACTTGAGGACATTGATTCAGTCTGCCCTAACTCATTACCTGGTTGCACAGCAAGCCTCCATGTCACGAGCGTTAATCTCGATACCACGGCCAACACATCTACCCCAGATGCCTTCCTTCCATCCATTGCTTCGGACCATCCCAGCGTTCAGCGGACGCAACTCTTGAAGCTTCTCGGCCGCTTTCGGATGTCTTTCAATTACAAGCAACCCAGTTTGGGCAGAACAACTTCGATCGCTCATCATATAGACACCAGCAGCCATGCACCCCTGCGCCAGCGTCCATACCGCGTCTCTCAAGCTGAACATCGGGTTATTGAAGACCAGGTGACTGACATGCTCAGTCCGGGAGTCATACAGCCGTCCCACAGCCCCTGGGCATCCCCGGTGGTTCTCGTGAAAAAAGGACAGCAGCATCTGCTTCTGTGTTGATTATAGGCGCCTTAACAAGATCATGCGCAAAGATGTCTATGCTCCGCTCCCCAAAATTGATGACGCGCTCGACTGTTTGCAAGGGGCGGAGTTCTTATCTTGGCTGGATCTTCGGTCGGGGTACTGGCAGGTACCTATGGATGAAGCTGACCGCCCCAAAACTGCGTTCGTAACTCCTGACAGCATGTACGAGTTCAACGTGATGCCGTTCGGTCTTTGCAGTGCCCCGGCCACATTCGAGCGTTTTATGGACAACATACTTCGAGGTCTCAAGTCGAGGCCTTTGTTATCTGGACAACGTCATGGTATTTTTAAAAGACTTCGACAACCATGTGTCCTGGAATGCCTCACACAGGCTGGGCTACAACTAACTTTGAAGAAATGTCACTTCTCCACACGGAATCTCGCAATCTTAGGGCACGTTGTCAACAAGGACGGCGTTCTGCCAGACCCAGACCATAGAGAAATAAAAAAAGGTGAAGAGTGGACACTCCCATAGACCCCAGCGGCCCAATCGACTCTAGCACACCTAGTGGTTGATGAGAGCAAGTGGCGTGCGCTTCCGGTTTCGGTTTCACTGGCGCAAATTTTGAATTACTTTGCATAACCGACGTTTGGCTATGACGAAAGTTCATGATTTCAGACCACTATTCATCGCCCAAATGGATAGTTTTTGTAGGTCGTTTTGATTCAGTGATTCCCTGTTTTGTTTTGTTCAGTGGTTCGTGCGAATCGGTCGTGACGTAATTTTTATTTCGATTAAGTTATAATAAAAAGAGATGCAGGTAATTATAATTCACTACGGTTTTATTCATCGCGCTTGTGTTTTTCTTTCGGAACAAGTGATCAATTGATATATCAGTCAAAGAAACAGAGCATCCGCAATGTTTTATTCAAAGGCAAGGTAGAGTATAAGAATATAAAAAGCACAATATGACAAAGGTAGACAACAAATGCATCTCGCCTTACAAATAAATTGTAACAAATATTGTAACAAATACATAGAGAACACAGACAACGCACACATCGCTAGAGTTGGCAGAAGCCGAGAAGCTGGTGAAGTATGACACACCGGGCCAGTGGGTAAGTAAGGATCTATGGCAAAAACACAGCGCACAATGCTGATGAAGAAGGAAGAAGTGACATATACACAGCAATGAAGTAGCGAATCACGCCTGGGCTTAACCGAAATAATGCATAGAAAAAAAGAGTGCACAGAAACCACACGACACAATATAGCAGAAAGGCAAAGGTGCAGTATGCTGGCTGTGCTTAAGAACAGCTAGTCCAAAATGAAAAAAAAGCAGACTTGATGCCTGCTTGTCCTCAGAAAGGTAGGGCTTTGCAGCTTGCTCACTACGTGAAAGACAAACTTTATGCTACAACACTGGCAGGTCTTGTGGCTTTTGTTATGCGTCGCCTTCATCAAAAACTTAAGATCCCAAGTGATTTGCGTCTGGGTGTTGCTGTGACGCTTGCGAGCTAAAATAGATTGTAGTCATCACTTTATCCAGAATTGTGGACTTTAATTGGTGCTACGAGAGCGGTATTACAGGGCTAATAAATAGCAGAAGGAAACCACTTTGGCTCATTATTTTTCACAAAGGCTCTACATCGTACGTTATCACTCACAAGCTATATAAAAATAAAATGGCAGCGTCCGCAGCCCCATCAAACGCTACAAGTTTGGGTATTCTTTTGAAAATTTTGATGTGCAAGATGAGGAGGTTGATGAGAAGCTAAAATACGAAAAGCGTGATAGCATGAACCGTGCCCACTTCATACTGTGTTCCTTACCCGCTCGAAGACATTTCAACAAGCGGTTTTGTTATCGATATATTACTCGAGCTGGAGAGATAAAGCATACACAGTGACCAAGCGACCCACAGTAAAGTGTACAGTTCGCCCGTATTTGCTACAAAAAATACCCAACATTCTTTTAAGGTTATGCAAATCACTTCGAGCGAATACACAGTGTTCGTACTCTTTATAGCGGGTAACCAAAACAATGAATGCAACGAAGAAGTGGTTAGTCCAGTTGAACTGAATATAAGCATATAAGACCATAATGAAGTCTGCTGTAACGAAGTAATAACATAACAAAGCTATTGCAGGATTCGGCTCAACTCGAATACTTTACTGTAAACCCGCCGCTAATTGCTAACCTTTGAACTTGTCAAGGTGTATGCCCGAGATTGAAGACTGGAACCTAACCCTGTCTAAGTTTCGGTTCACAAAACGCACATGCCAACATAAACAAACCCGGCAAAACATTTTCAGAAACTTAGCGCGACACCCAGCAGAGCAGAAATGAAAATCGCCAACACTTGACAGATGGTGATACAAAACATCACACACTTTCAGGTGATGTGCAGTGGCCTCAATTATGGCAAGAAAGTGAGATTCAAGTTGTTGTACGTATGCAAAAGCTGCTTCTGATGGCACAGTGAGATTCCCAAAAAGTTTGCTGGGGACGTGGTATGCTTTGAGCATTGTGAAATACTGGTGGGTACCCTTAAGCGCCTCACTGTCGTCTTTCAGTAACTGTGGGCAACTGCAACCGTCACATGCATTCCGAAGGAAGTGTTTGATGAGAAAACCAGCTACATAATATGCAGCGGAGTCATCGATAATATGGGAGTGAATGTTTGTCGCAAGTTCAGAGAGATCGTCTAGAGCGGGAAAGTCGTCAGGCTATGGCTGTGCACACTCCTCATTATCCACAAGAGACGCACCATTCTCCGAGAGCTGCTCCTGGAGGAGGTCACATTCATCATCCTCGACATTTCCGTATTCTGACAGCTTGAAGAGTTTTTTTATGCAGATGTACTTCAGGCCACAAATAAATTTTGCTACATTGGGGTTGGTGTTGCAACCCTGTTTTTGCCTAATGTGGCCAAATATGTTCTCCAGAGGATCCTGTTGAAGCCTGCGTGTTAACAGGTATTCAAAATTGTAATTTTTGGAGAGGTCGTCCCATAGTTGACAAATTGCCTGAATTGTAATTTGCCAACCTACGATGGTTTGTGGTTGACGTCTGCCAACAAACTGCCATGATGCAATCCAGGGAAGCTGGCCTCGGAGGAAGTCAATAAGCTCTGAATCATTTTTCATGATTGCATGCCGCAGCTTTTGCGAAGTTCTTTTTTTACTCGAGCTGTTCAAGGCATCGAAAATCCTGTCCATACGATCACAAAATTGAGCTGTAGTGATGGCCGAGGCAGGCAGCACCTTCGCATACACCATTGCCGTGATAGCAATCGAAACTGATGCACTGAGGACCTGAGTTGCTCTGCTGACCTTCATATTAGAAAAAGGTTTCTGATGAACGTGCCGTTCAGTCAACTTTGGAGCCAATCGCAAACGCAACTCATGTGAGGATTGGTAAAGGCTTACAATGTGCGACCAGTTAACGATGTCATCCCCAATGTATAACTTGTGTGCTTGAACATTATTGCGCGTTGTTTTAATTAAATGCGGAACATCAAAAATGTAATATACCCGCTTACCATTAACTTCAAAAAAAGGCTTTGCTACAGTCACTCTTAGTTGGTTAGCGAGACTTACATTTGAACTGCCCTGGTCACAAATGACTGCTTTCACTGCAATATTAATGCTCCTAAGCTCCAAAATGAGTGACACCAGCAAGTTATGCATAACAGATGATGGTGTTGATGTGTGCCCTATAGTAAAAGCAACCGGTTGAACCCACTTTCTCGAAACACCAACAAGCAGAAAAACCAGTGCTCGATCAGCGATGGTTGAAGTGCGATGAGTGCCATCATCTGTAAAACCCTGGACAACGTCTCTTGAAGCATCATAGTAAAAATTCTTTTTGAGTGCTATTTCGTCGAAAACTAAAGCGCACACTCGGTCCCGTTCATTCCAAGCTTGAGTATTTGTTGCAATAGAAGAAAGGATTCCTGGAATTATGCCTGGAGTCATCTTTACATTAGCTAGCCACCTCCTTAATGAACGCCGGGAGGGCAAAGAAAAATATGGAGCCAGAAATCGGTATGCTCGCGGACCTCGGAAGTTTAAGTGAAGAGCGAATTTCTTGAACCACACGGGAAACCGCTTGCCCTTGCGTTTGGGCCTCAAGTGAACATGTGCAGAAAGAAGTTTAAAAACCTCCTCGGTGACGTGCGGTCTGATAACTTCAAGGGCCTTCGAAGTCGATGACGGTGCTTGGTGAGGCTGTCTCTGCAGTATTTTGATAGTTTTCCGCTGTGCTGCTACTTTGGCTTGCAGATGTTTAATGGTTTGCTTGTACTTCATTGATGGAGACATTGTCGCTGGCACACAGGAACGCACTGCAATAAACAAAAAAATTGATTGTAAAAGCGAAGAACAACTAATCCCATACGAGCACTTTCCTCGCTCTTTCAGACCCGAGGTGCACAACTTTCTGTGGTACAAAGTTTTCGATTCCACTACCTAAAAACAAACCATTCACAATGTTGACAATGCACACAAAAAAATGAAAATCACTGAGAGCCCACCCTTACATTTTGTAAGTGCACACGTATTGTCCTTTTGAGGATAGTTTCCTCAGAATGTCCTAAACATGAAATAGCACATTAAAACTGCTGCAATAAAAGCATAGTCACCATTATCTCTAAGGCACTCAGGCGTGGAGATGTTGGCGGAGACGTCTTCTGGAGGGTCTTGTGAAGCTTGTTCAGTGCCTCGGACAGTGCTGTCGGAACAATCTTGCGAGCGGCCTGCGGAAGTCTCTATATCAATCCACTCTGGTGTTGAAGTGAACATACAACTTACCGGCCACACAGGTTCCTTTTGTGACAGCTGAACGACTGGTTAAGGTTTTCTCCGGCAAGACGAAATCAGCAGAAATTCTTTCACCAGCTACAAGGGAGCTGCCACCTGCAGAGGTTTGGTCAACAGTCAATTTGGGTAAAAAAAAAGAAATCGTGACGCTGAACGCACCCTGTTCATCGGGGCACCTCAATGTGTGGGAGCCGCTTTTTGAAGCCTCTACCGCAGGTCCTGAAGAAATGAAATTACGACAATGTGTCAGTAAGAGGCTTAAAATAACACAAACTGAAGCTCATCCGCACCTTGCAGTGCAGCTTCTGCAGCCATGTCACAGTCACTACTTGAAGCGACGCTCAGAGAACCTGCATATATGCGCAGTTGATACAAGTTACAAAGCTTGTAGCATGGGGAAACTTAAACAGCTCTTTCAAACGCATAAATTGGTCGAACGTGGAAGAAAAGAGACGGCACCAACTAGGAAACAAGTAATTTGTGATTTTTGGAATTATCAACAGTGGCAGCTTTCACTGATGAAAGGTATACGTACATGTGCACTCAGGCTTGAAGATAACGTGAAATAGCCCTTTAAAGTCTTTCAAAACAAATTGCGCAGGTCCAGAGCATCAAAACATGACAGAAATGTAAAGCTGCTGTTAGGAAGGTAATAGCCCACAATTCATAGAATTTAAGACTTTCCAAGTGTTACTTCTGTAGTGAGGTTTCTCCATCGGCTACAAAGATCTTCACGGTTAACTGTCGCCACTGATTCAATACAAGTGGCTGCTATTGCACATATTTTGAGTTTCAGTCAATCACTTACATGGTGCAGCTGGTTGCACACTGGGAACAGCCATTCCTGTAAGCCTTGTGTGCCCAGGGTCCATGAAACTTTAAGCAGTAAAATGGTCGCTACAAACCCTGTACGTTGCGTACAATAGGCTGGCCGGCTTACTCAGGAGATCATCGCGTCCAGCATACTGCATCCATGCTTTCATCCTGCATTGGCAATGAACTATCAGCTGAAAGGGGAAGTGCTTGAATAGTGATTTTTTATTGTTACCCTCACTCAGCAAGTACGAACAGTAAGCCTACAGACATGCAAACCATACAAAAGCTTTAACACACCTGCCGTCCCGTGGTACGCGGAAGAAACTCGTCCCAGGCTTCTTGTGGGTTCTGCCATTGTTGAAGCACCACGATACACAGCAGTAGCTGCCGTAGCTTGGACCGCCGCACGGCATGGCGTCAGCGCGGTCTGAAAATGTTAGTAAGTGGATGCTTATCTGTCAAATTACGAAAACGATATGTGCACGTCATAAGTGTACCAGCAAACCCCTTTGAATGATTAGCTAATCGATGCACAATACAAAAACAAGTGATACATCTCTGACCCATAAAACTCTGACTTACAAAGATATACGTCGAGACCACGAACAAAGATCTTCAGAAGTTTCCAGGCCGCTATCCCTTGTAATGCAATGGTATCGCGGCCTGGAAACTTTAGAACACCTTCGTGCGTACGCAGTATCAGCAGTACATTAAGAAGAAAAATCGTAGTTGAAATTTGTGCGGTAAAATCATATTGGAAACGTAAAAGAAATTTGTGGGCAGCTTGCACTAGTGGCACAAGGCTAGCGAAGAAACGAAGATGATGGCCACTTGGCTAGTCCAGATTTGCCTCCGGCACACCAAGAATTATTCGTGTTCCGAGCCTTCGGGAAACGCGTCGTGAAGCATGCGAGGCCCAGCGAACGATTCTCAATATTTTGCACCGAGCCACCGAGCCTATGACCTAGCTGCCCAGCTATTGCTCAGCGCACAGACGCTCGCGTCCGTGGCAGACGCAGCACGCGTCGCCTCGGCTTGACGCCGTGCCGCCTTTGCTATACTGCATACGTTGCACAATGTTCCCGTCTAACCGCCGCATAGAGCCACAAACTTTCTTTTCAGCGAACCCTCCCAGTCCTTACAAGCTTCAGAAAAAGGTTACAACTGCGCGAATGAGACGCCACGTAAGAAACAAACTCGCACACACGAAGCGCAACGTGTGTGTGTGCATCTTTCTATGTTTGTTGGCATGGTGTCTTTTTCGCGCAGGCGTAACCGTTTTCTGAAAAATGACCCAACAAGACCAACAACATGTTCATTCAACAAGCTTCGCTTGAAAACGTGCCTCACCTGTTATATCACGCTTGAAAACGGCCGACGCAGCCGACGTTGACGAAAGCGACGAAAGCTTCTCGCCGTCAGTCATGCATGGGCTTGTCGCTGGGTAGATGGTGTTTATGACAGTACGGCTGAAGAAAAATAATCGCGTAAGGTGTGTTGAATAAATCGTTTTTATGTATAAAGAACATACCAAATTTGGGCGTGTTGTAATGTAATATTAATTGTGAAAAACAATTTGTTGCATTGATAATTATAAGTGTTTTTTTTTTTGCGCTTGCGCCCTCTGAAGTTTGGTGGGAGCACTAGTCGTTACGTAGTCGTGACGCACTTCCTGAGGCCAGGTTTGCGGCGCGAGTGTCCGCTCTTGTCTTCTTCT
>WOVY01012094.1:0-12481 GCA_013436015.1 Rhipicephalus annulatus | reverse complement strand
AGTTTGCTGTACTTTTGTCACAGTTGGACAATACCCTTGCAAGCTCTTCCAAGTAATCACTGGACGACTTCATTAAAGGTGTTTCTCGCCAACAAATCGAGTACCATCAAAACAATTTTGGTCAAGTACGGGCGGAGTCATAGCGATTTGTTGCACACTTAAGTTCTTTCTTTTTTCGTAATAGCAAGTGTGCTGAAAGCTATGCAGGGGGAGGGGGCATCCACAAGGGGGCAAGAAGCTACATCTATTTGTCGGCACATGTCATGAGACTTATGACTTTCTGCTATAACTTGTTTTCCTTTGAACGCATGCCTTACTTTCAGAGTGATTGAGAGTGCATTGGCTTAATTCTACATTGTGTGTAAATCCACCACTGTAGGTTGCAGCATAGGCAGGTGGCGACATCCCGGGGAGGCAGCGGTTACTATGCCACTTATGGCATAATAACCATTTGTGATCATGGCATAAGATTACGGTGTCATTTGTTGAGATACAAGTGAGCAATCGGTAGCCGACATTGAGAACTGTAAATTCCTGGCCGCAGGCCATGCCGTAATCTTTCGCTCATGTTCTCAGTAGCCTCGACTATCGATTGGCAGCATTTTTATCATCCAAAATGTTGCAGGGCCCCTCCCTTTAAAGTGCAGCTTGTTAAGATGTTTTGGCTTGTTTGATGTTTTGGCGGGCATTCCATGCAAACGCTCGCATGAGCTGAGTGCTGAAGTTTTTTGTAACCATGCATCACTCACATATTTGCAGCCATGTTACCAACAGTGGGTGCATAATTATGGGCAGGATAGGATGCCGTCATAAAGTTGCAATCTTACTTAAAAGACAAAGATCAGATGCCTTGAGAATCCAGAGAAACATTCCTACACTTTTTACAACAGAAACCGTTTGCACATCATTCTCACTTCAGATCTGTCTTCTAAAAGTGCAATCAGCTTGCTTAAAAATGTCTCATATTGATTATATGAATGTGCATGTCAGCCTTTTGTATAATCGTCTTTGTGTCACTAGTTCGAAGATCGTCCTATGTGCACGCTGATGCCTCTAGCCATGCAAGAGAAACGAATGTAGTATCGCTACGCCATTCCAACACGGCGCTCTCCGTTTCGCACTCGGCATCGCGTTGGGCTTGCTGAAAGACTCACTCGAATTTCAAGCGTGAATGGCTGCTCGAGTTGTCTGCTTGTTTGAAGACGACGAGAACGAATATTGGTGCCTCAGAACGTGCTCCACGTGCTGTTACATGCAAGCTTCGCTGTTGTTTATTTCGCCTGCGCATCGGTACAAGAAGAGCAGCCGTACTGCGTGTCCCTTCGACGTGCTCTTAAAGAAGCTGACGTTGAGCCATAGTCTACTTTCGCGTTTTCATCGAGCCAGTGGCTTGCACTGGCACGCGTTCTGTGGCGTCTGCTCTTCTTTATCGGTGGACGCAGCCTGTGCCGCGCTTGTGAACCAGGAGGGCGCATCTCTCGCCACACTCTGCCTCCGATGCTCGCGTCTTTCGGCCGATGACACTGACGTCAAGCGACGGCGTTGCCATGTCAGCCACCCTGAAGCAGAAGCAGCCACAGAAGCAGCCGCAGGAAATAAAGATGCCGACTTACAGCCGTGACCTGAAGGCCTACTTTAGGCGACACTCCCTGGACATGCGAGCCCCTTGCACCGATGCCGACTCGCCCTTCCATGCGACAGCTTTGCTGGCTGGTTCGAAAAATCGGCTTGTGGAATAGTTTCCTCGAGAACATCGGTCTGGAGCTGCGCGAGAAGCGCCCGGGCGCCTTTCCCTCTACACGTTCGCGCGTTGCGACCCGAGCATGAACGACTACGGCTCCGTGTGCGTGACGTTGCTTGCCGAGCTTCTCGCAACCCACCGTTGTATCTACTCCGTGCAGTTCGGCTACGCGGGCAAGCTGTTCAGCATGAAGATGAGCGTGATCCAGCACCTGACGCCCAACTCTTCCATCGAGGAGTTCCACGTTGACGGCCAGGCGATGGACAGCGACGAGATGTATACCTTCATCAGGGCAATGTGGCGGGCCAAGCCGCTCAGCGTGCAAGTATGCAACATGCCGCGTCGCCGCTCTGGCGTGCACTTATTCTCCATCTATGTCGAGGTCACCTCGACTCTCCGCGAGCTGGCCTTAGTCGACACTGGCTTCAAGGTGGCCGACACCATCTTGCTCTTCAAGGCGCTCGAAAAGAGCAAGAGCGTCGAGTATTTAAGGCTCGAAATCAACACCGTTGGCATACGGGGTGCCACGCAGTTCGCAGCCCTGCTGCGACTTAACACCACTCTCAGATTCGTCACCCTACAGCGGGTCAAGCTGCAGGCCAACGGAGCTGTGGCCATAGCGGCCGCGCTAGCTGAGAACACCACGCTAGTTTTCCTGTGCATCGCCAGGAACTCCATCGGGCCCGTGGGCGCCCGGGCTCTCGCCAAAGCTCTTAAAACGAACTCGTCACTCTCGGTGCTCGACCTGCGAGACAACGCCATCGGCACCAGTGGCGCTGTGGCCTTAGCGACCACCTTGAAGGTGAACTCGAAACTTGAAGAGCTCCACGTTTGTCTGAATGGGATATCCGACGAAGGCATCGTCGCCATCGCGGAGGCAGTCATGGACAACAAGTCGCTCAAGGTGCTGTCCCTGTTCGGTAACATATTCGGCGAGGAAGGTGTGGCCGCGTTGGGCAGGCTCATCGCCTGCAACAGGACTCTGGTGAGGTTGAACGCGACCCTCGAGTCCAGCTACGGCGGTCCACGGAAAGACCTCGACGCATTCGCCGAAGCCCTCGCGGCCAACACTGCCATCCGCGGTGTTAAGCTGTTAGTGTGGGGCACGCCCGCCATGAAGCAGCTGTCGCACATGCTGCCACTCACTCACTCTCTTCAGTATCTCTCCCTGTACACGTGTGGGCCTGAGATCGAGCAGTTGTGTGCCGCCCTAGCTCAGAACAAATCCATCCAGGAGGTCGAGATCCACTGCTACCTCAACCTGGACGACGGCACGGCGCTGGCTCACCTGCTGGAGACTACCACGACCATCCAGGCGGTGACTATCACCAAGAGGGTGAAGAACACCTGTCTCATACAGCTTTTCAACGGCATCGCCAGCAACAGCAGCATCTGGAGGTTCAGCGTGCAAGGCGGCAGCCTGACGTCGACTGCTTGCACGGCCATCGCTGCCGCCTTGGAGAGTAACAACACGCTTGCGTGCATCACGTTGGGACGGGCCACGGCGGAGGATTCGTGCCTCAATTTAGTGAGTGCTGCTCTGGAGCACAACTACACGCTCCAGATGATGTGCATGAACTACTCGGCTACCAGTGTGCCAGCGTTGGAGATCAGGAAGCGACTCGCGCGTAACAAGGGCATGATGATGCAGGCCATCGAGTTTGCCTTGACCAGGAATGTCAGTAAGGCCTTGGCGGAGGCCTTCGAGATGTACAAGGACACACCTTTTTTTCTCCTGGAGCTTGCCAAGTCGAACGGCAACCAGGGTAGGCCTGCTGCCTCGGCGCTAATCAAGGAAGGGAGCGGTTAATCGAGAGAAAATTACTTCCAAATAACGGGAGTTGTCAAGAGAAAGATTGTGTGCATCAGGACGAAGAAAAGAATACCACCATGTTCGACAACCTGAACAACTACTGCTTGCGGGAATTGTTGTCCTACCTTCGGGTTTCCGACGTGCAGTGTTGAGCTGCGGTATAAGTCTCGGCGTTTTTTTTTCTTCGAAGGGAAGGGTCGGGGTGTTCAGTTAACCTAACCCTTTTTGTGTTTATTGTGTTCTGCAAATGGACGGCTGTTTTCCTTTTTTTGTGGTGCTTTTGTATAAAACATCTTCGAGTATTTATTACTCTATATTACAAGTCTGATCATTACAACTACTCGTTACATTTACTCAATTTCGCCATGGTACGAAGCTCTGCATTGTTTGAGTTTGCACGAAAGCCGATAAGCAAAGCTTTGTGCTGACGGTAATACAGTAAAAGCTCGTTAATTCGGATTTCACGGGACAGGAAAAACTGTCCGAATTAACCGAAATAACGAATGAACAGGAAAAACAACATTTAAAATCAAGCTGCAGAAGCATACCTTTATTTGTTGAAGTATTTTGTAATTGTCGTCTGCGTTTTCGCGCAGATTCGGCTGACATCATAATTTTTCTAAACTGTTCCAAATGGCCAACAGCACGCAAGCTGTCTGGAGTATTCAGGCAAGCGTCCTCTAATATTAACAGCGCCTCCGAGACTTCCGTGAGGTGCGATGAGGTCGCGGCTGTATCTCCTCGCATGATTCTTCGTCAGAATCGTGGTCTTCATGGGCGCCCGTGACATCATTAATAATCTCTAGGTCGGTCAGGAGACCACTCGTGGCGACACCATGATCAATCGCGATGTAGTCCTGAAAGGTCACATCTGTGGGAAGGACAGCATCGAAAGTCGGGCAGTCATCGTCGTGGACTCGGCTGACACCTCCTCGATGCCATTGTCAGCTACTGCTGCATGCTCGGGCCTCGCGAAACCGCTGTGCCGAAAACAGTTGGCGATGACTTGCGGCGGAGTGTTTTTTCACACGTGGGCGATGATGTGCACTGCGCCGAGTATGTCCATTTGATAACTTTCCAGCTTCTGAGCATAGGATCATTCGTTCTAGCAGGTGCTTGCGGTACTTCGACTTCACGTAGTGAATGATACCCTGGTCCATCGGCTGAAGAGCAGACGTAGTGTTGGGCGGCAAAAAAAAAAACTACTTTGATGCTCTTCAATTCGACTGTACAGTTATGGGCACTGCAGTTGTCAACAACCATAATTATCTTGCGGTCCTTCGACGTGAAGTGCCAGTCCATCTGCTGCAGCCAGTCGCGAAAAATGTCCGATGTCATCCATGCTTTCCTGTTCGCTGTGTACTCGACAGGAAGGCTTTTGACGTTCTTAAAACAACGTAGCTTAAGCGCCTTCCCGACGACAAGTAGTGGCAAACGCTCCGTGCCAGGCATATTGGCGGCAAGAAGCACAGTTATCCTTTGCTTGCACTTCTTGCCACCAATACACGCGTCTCCTTTGAAAGTCACCGTCTTGTCGGGCAGAGCTCTGAAAAATAGAGCAGTTTCATCTGCAGTGAACACGTCACGTGGTTCATATGCGGCGATGTGCAGCTCTAGCAGCTTCACATTTCTCCACTCGGTGGTCACGCTTTCGTCAACACTGGCTTTTTCGCCGCACACACTCCTGAAGACAAGTTCGTGTCTCTCTCGAAATCTCACAAACCACCCTTCTGACGCTTTGGACGATTCAATGGTTATCATTGCAGCGTACTTCTCACCTTGCGCCTTGACGAGAGGTCCGTTCAAAGGCAGATGCGCGTTGCAACATTCAGTAATCCACCGGAGCAAAGCTTCTTCGAGCTGGGGATGAGCTGCGGTTCGCAACCGCTTTCTAGAGGCATGAAACTTCTCGCTTTCGAAGTCTTGTCGAATCTGTTGTTCATTTTCACGTACGTTCCGAACGTGCTCCGCTTCACATTGTACTTGGTCATAACCTGCTGTCGCGATTCGCCATTTTTCAGTGCTTCCAAAATTTCCACTTTAGTCGCCAAGTTCTTCGCGTCGTAGTTCTGCCGCTTTTTCGGCGTTGCCATCACTGTAGCGCATGATGGTGGTGGCATGCAATACGGTTACAATGAAAGAAAGAGAGAACTCCGCACGACAACACAAGGGAAAATGGCATGGAGGCGCTGAGTGGGGAAGAAAGAAGACGCCGATGTTCGGTGACGCTGTGACTGCCCCCACTAGTTGACGACGATGGCGATGCCACTCAGGTTCAGGTTTCACTCCAGTGGTGCTAGCGCTGCTTTATCACACTTTTTTGTAGCAGGAGCCGTCAGCATTTGTCCGAATTAAGCGGTGCGGAGCCGAATTCCGACGAAATAACAAAGGTTTGTCCCATAGATTAACATGCACTTTGGCCGGGACCAATGGAGCCGTCCGAATTATCCGAATTTCCGAATTAACGAGCTTTACTGTATTTGCATTACTGCACGTTCATTGAAAAAGACCCCAGCTTGAAAGTGATGTAAGTGGAGTCTACGACACGAGTCACTTTCACTACATACAACTTTTACTTACAAGAAATGACAGGCAACACAAAGTTGAACATGGTTATTTGTAATTTTATTTAAGCTTGCTGCTTGGACTATACTGGAGACGCTGCAGAGGGATTTGTATTCGCACAACTTGCCTTCATTTTCAGGAGCAGAGAATTTTGCATTTACATGCGTGCTGCAACCGTACAACCATCGCACTTTTCAAATGTTGCCATTTCACTTCCTTCGTGAGCCACCACCAGCCAGCAGCATGGCAAATCCTGATGAAGATGTTCAGCGTGTCCAAGTAAATAGAGATGAACCTGGAAAAATTCAGGAAGTTTATGGATTCCTGTAAGCAAGTTTGTACAGTATATTACACATATCGCACATTACATTTCCTTTTATCCCCTTAACTGGCAATACAAACAAAAAAGTAAGTGCAGATGCAAACAAAAGAAGAAACTTGTCACAAGCCATGAAGGAAAATGAGACAGGTACACGCATCAAAAAATATGGATATAATTTATAATTTATAGAATGCTACTGGCTTAGGTTGTTTTGGAGCAAGTTTTGGAGCAGGCAAAAATGCATTTTGGAGCAGCAAAACTGGCTTTTGGAGCACGTGTCGCTAGACAGAATTTTAAGACATGTACCGCATCCATGAAAAATGAGAGATAAATAATGATTTTCTTTACGCTATAGGGGCCGTTGGGGGCGCTGACCAGCGCGGACGTCTCCGCATCGGCTCTGAATCTTTTGCTTTTTTCGGGGTTTTTTATGGAGTTTTCAACCCAGTTCTCTGCTCTGAATCTGTGTATAAGGAGGTTTTGCGCACGTGGATACCCGATTTCTGGACTTTGGGTGCGTATTTGCCATTTTTCGACCGTTCTTCTGATCGGAACGCCGCGGAAGAGGGCTAGCCCTAACATTAGGCTTAGCGGCTTTGCCGCTTCGCCGCCGTCAGTTAGGCCTAGTGACGAGTAGGGCGGTTGCTCACACTTTTCCCGAGAAGATGCAAGTTGAAGTGGAAGGCGAAACGATCGAGGAAGAGGAACTCAGCGATGCGGGCTGGAATTTTGTGCGCGGCAGGCCTTCACAGCAAAGAATCGGCGGGCACGAACCCGACGAAGGTTCTAGAAGATATGGCGTCGGTTCTGGCGCGTCTTCCCGCCGCGGCCGTTCAACACTGAAAAAACGGATTATTGCGTCCTCTCGCATGCCCGACTTGCCGGAAGATCACCGACGGATCGTCATACGACCGCGGGATGGTTTGGATCTCAGAAAAGCAGGACACTGCAAAGTTGCAGAGGCAATCATGGCCGCTGCGAAGATCACTTACGACGCTGCGGGAGAAGACGTAGTCTGCCCCCAACGTTACACAGAATATCGTCGTGGTTAGTACGCCGCTGGAGGAGCACGCGAAGAACTACGTGCGCATTAAGCAAATCAAGGTTGGAGAGAAAGTGTACAACGTCAACGCCTACTACTCCGCGGGTGACGGCTACTGCAAGGGTGTTATTCGGAACGTGGACCGGGAAATCACCGAGAAGGAACTCAACACTATGATTGTGCATTCCGGGAATCCGACTGCCATGCAAGCCAAACGCATAAAGGACACTGGTTCCGTGGTCATCGTATTTGAAGGCTATGAAGTTCCGAATCACGTCAAGTTTGGAGGTGTTCTTCTCAAGTGCTACCTGTATAGGCGGCAGGTGGATGTGTGCTACATATGCGCCAAAGTAGGCCATCGAGCGGATGTATGCCCGACGCCGGAGAAGAAAACCTGTCGTGGATGCGGGGTGGAAAACCCCACGGACTCACACGAGTGTAAAGCGAAGTGCAAGCTATGCGGACAGGGTCACCCAACGGGTGATCGGACTTGTAAGCAGCGCTATCAGACTCCTTTCATCGTGAGACAGCGACGAAGAGAACGGATTGAAGAGTCAAGACGGGAACGACAGCTTCCCGGAAGATTTGAAGATTTTCCTCGCATCGAAGAGCGGGCGACCAACGGCGGAGCCATGGCTCTACCCCATCGCTCAGAGTCCGCTGGCCCTAGGTCACAATCCGGCTCAAGGCCTGGTCATCTCCCGGCGCAAACAACATGGGCGCAGAAGGCTGGTGGTGTGAAAACACAGCAGGTAAGTGGGGGTAGTCCTACATGGCAGCCGGGCAGTGAGGAACTTAAACAGATGAGAGAGGAGAATTCTCTTCTAAAGGAGATGGTAATGACACTTAAAGAGGAGATCGGAACGCTGAGGAAAGCTTTGGAGGATACTAGTAAGTCGGCTCCTGTTGCTATGGAGACTTCGGCAGGAACTGTAGGTCGCAAACGCAAAGCGGTAGGTGATGTAGCTGTTTCGGACAAGGACGGTTTTGAAGCGTTTCGGGAGACTATGGAGAAGTCGCTATCGGAGATCACGAACATACTCCAACAAGCTTCGAGTGGACGTAGGGGAGCTCAAGAAGCAGAGCGCTGATCACGGTAAGCGACTTCGAGCATTGGAGACTAGGACTGATGAGGTCCAAGAAGTTACGCCACAGGAGAAAGGGCAGACGCCGCATCTCCCTTCGCCACAGTCAAAGGCTGGGGCGGATGGAAACGCAAAATTTGGCAGCGAAAATGGCGGGGCAAAATAAGCAGCACCCGGCACTCCGCGTGTGGCAGTGGAACTGCTGGGGGTTTCAAAGAAAAAAGGCGGCATTGTGCCAATTATTAGAGCTAGAGAAGGCAAGCCACATGTCCTGTTGCTGCAGGAGACTCTCCTAGAGGGGATTACCCTCTCTGGGTATGAGACTTTCTGCCGCAAATCGGATGACGGCAGGGGGATAGCGGTGTGCGTTTCCAAGCAAATCTCGGCTCTCGTACATCACGATCTTGACAAGCGATTTAAATCAGAATATCAGTGCATTGAGCTTCTCCCCGGGAGGCGACTGCCTCAAGGGGGTTGCTAATTTTACATGTTTACAGTTCCCCGAAACGTTCGAAGGACCGCTTTTATGCCCTTATTTCAAAGGCTATGAGTCTCGCGAACCGCGGGAAGATCCCGCTTTTGGTGTCTGGAGATTTTAACGCGCCACACACTGCGTGGGGGTATCCAAAAACTACAACGAAGGGTGACTCACTTTACAAGAGCACGCATGACTTGGGCATGATTATGCTGACTGACCCCCGTTATCCGTCGCGAATAGGAAATTCAGCTTGTAGGGACACTACGCCTGATTTGACTTTTACAAATTTTCAGGATCACTGCGAGTGGACTAATTTATATGAACACTTAGGTAGCGACCATTATATACTAGAAACTACGCTGTCGGCAACTGTCACAGCTAGCAGGAAACACACTATAGTAGACATGGGATCTTTTCCGCGATATTCGTAAAGATGGGGGCTGCTGGGAAAATCTTGCGGATTGGAAACAGAACTTATCTAGCGACGTTAAGAGGGCCACAAAGGTCATCGAGACGCCGCCAGAGATTGGAACCATGGATAGCAACTTGCCCACCTCTTCGAGGCCAGAAATGGCCTTAGGGAGCGCTGGAAACTGAACAAGCTCAATCGGCGGTTAAGGCGAAGGATTGCTGAAATTAACAGGGAGATCGAGACCTACTCCATGCAGCTTGAGAGAGCGCGATGGGAGGAGACATGCAACATGGTAGATGGACAAATGCGTGTGGGGGGAAATGGAACTTGCTTAAACATCTGATGGGGCCCGAAAAAGCAAGGGTAGTCAGTGCCGGGTGGTCGACCGCATAGTCAGCGCGGCTCTCAGAGACAGCTCAGAAAAGGAGGTTTGCGATATGCTTGCAAGCAAATATTTGCCGCTTAGAGGGATGGATCCCACCCTTTCCAAGCCCCCCCTCTATAGTGGGCGGATGCAATCCAAGCTTGATGAGAATATCACGACAGCTGAAGTTCGGATGGCGCTAATGGATCTCAATGGCAGGTCGGCACCCGGGGCTGACCAGATCACTAACAAGACTTTGAGGAACCTTGATGACGCCTCAATTGACTTTCTCACCGACCTTTTTAACAAACACTGGGCTGATGGCACGTTCCCGAGGAATGGAGACATGCGGAGGTGATCCTCATCCCTAAGCCGGGCAAAAAGCCCAGCCTTGACAGCCTCCGCCCCATCTCACTTACATCTTGTGTTGGAAAGGTCTATGAGCATGTTCTGAATAATAGGTTCTGTGCATTTATCGAGGATGAGGGTCTCCTCCCTCCGAATATGGTGGGTTTCCGTCCACACCTCTCAACGCAGGATGTGATGCTTCTCCTTAAATCTCACATCATTGACGACAGCACTCGCGATGCCAGGGCCATACTTGGTCTCGATCTGGCTAAGGCGTTTGATCACATATCTCATGCCCACATATTGGAATCCATAAATGACATGAACCTGGGTGCGCGATTTTATAATTTTGCCGCTGCTTTTCTCAGTGACCGAACGGCTACTCTTAAGTTGGGGGAGCTGAAGTCAGAACGGTACGAATTAGGTTCACGTGGAACCCCTCAGGGGGCAGTCGTCTCCCCGCTTCTTTTCAATATTGGCATGACTCGCCTTGCTCGCGAACTGGACGAACTCGAGGGGTTGGAAAGTGCGCTCTACGCGGATGATATCACGGTGTGGGTCCGAGGCGGTGCCATAGGGCGCCTTGAGGACAGATGCAGGAGGCGGTCAACACGGTTGAAAGAAACATCAGTCGTATGTCTTTAAAGCTTTCAAGTAGTAAATCTGAGCTATTAATATACAGGCCCACCAGACAAGGACGGCGACCTAAGGGACTGGGTCCCCCCTGAGCAGGTGGATGTGACATTATTGACTGCTAGTGGGGCTAGAATTCCCAAGGTTAGCTGTATCAGGATATTAGGCATGCTCATTTTCAGCGGATGGACGTAACACGGAAACTTTACGTAGATTTAGAGCAACATACTGCGGCTACGCTTCGCCTCATTATTAGAGTTTCTAACAGGAAAGGAGGCATGAAGGAGGACAATCTTCCTTCGCCTCTTTCATGCCTTCCTCATGAGTCACGTTCATTATGTTGCGTCTATGCATCACTGGCTCGCTGCAGAAAGGGAGAAGCTCAATGTACTGATTCCGTAAAACTGTTAAAAGGGCACTCGGCCTTCCAATCCGAAACTAGCACGGAGGGGCTGTTAGCATTAGGAATTCACAACACGTTGGATGAAATTATAGAAGCTCAACGCACGGCGCAGATCTCTCGCCTCTCGGTCACCCGGGCGGGTCGGGAGATTTTGGCACGTGCCGGAATTCTACAATACTCCAGGAAGAGCGGATGACTTCTCTTGACTCCGCCGTTAGACAGGCACTCGTAGTTTATCCTATTCCTAGGAATATGCACCCTCAATTTAACGTCGCAAGGAGAAGGCTAGAGCCAAGAAAATTTTGGAGCAGGTGCACTCGAAGTCGGGATCGTCGACCTTCAACGGACGCTGCGCGTGCGGATAGGAATCGTTATGTGGCCGTTGCGGTCTCTGAGCGAGGACAGTAATGTCGGCATGCTCTGTCAAGGCACCTCCCCAGCAATAGCTGAACAGGTATCCATCGCACTAGGTCTTTTGGATTCATCCCGTGTTCAGATCTACTCCGATTCCCGTTCGGCGGTTAGAGCCTTTGCCTCTGGCGGGTCTCCCCACCTGTTGCTAGAATTCTCAGAGGTAGGACATCACGTCCACACTAGATCATTTGGTTCCCGGCCCATTGGGCTCCACGATCGGCGGCATCACCAACTCCAACGAATTGGCCCACGCCCGGGCGCGAGGACTTGCCTTCCGCGCGGGGCTTCACGGCCCTGGCACGTTGGACCGCTCCGCCCCGCCCGGGGCCGATCCTCTGGATGGGGGTGCGGCTGATCGAGGGTCGCGGGACGTTTCTAGCGACATTTAACGAAGTCACTTCACATTATCGTTTGAGTCGTAGGGTCTTTCCTCCACCCCATTCGCATCTTACCAGAGGACAAGAAGTCACGCTCAGACTACTACAGACAGGGGTTTACCCCTGCCCAGCTAATGTATCTATTTATATGGATATATCTCCTGACTGCCCGGACTGTGGGTGTGTGTGTACATTTGAGCACATGATGTGGGACTGCCCCCACCTACCCAAGGAACTCAAGGCGCAAATCATCCCAAGACAAGGGTTTTATTCCGCCATCAAAAGTACGGATCGTCACCGTCAGCTTCGGGCAATCCAAGGGGCCCACGATGCCGCAGGCAGGTACCCCTGCCTGTTCCAACGTGGAGCGGCCCGCAGGGGCGTCGGGGTAAACCCGACTCTCCTCCCTCGGTGTACAATAAAGTATCTATCTATCTATCTATTTACGCTATACAAGAATAATAATAATAAAATATACAAAGGA
>WOVY01012093.1:0-93009 GCA_013436015.1 Rhipicephalus annulatus | reverse complement strand
GTGTGTGTGTGTGTGTGTGTGTGTGTGTGTGTGTGTGTGTGTGTGTGTGCACACGCTACTTTTGTTACCATGCCCACTACTGGTCCCGCTACCTAGCCCACTTCATGCCCATTTGAGTCACCCACTTCAATACCACTTTTCACTGAATCTCAACGCACGCCACCAGCTTTGCTGCTAATCAGTGTCCGCCAAGCGGAGCTGGCTGAGGGTGTGTGAAGGTGGTGCGCTTTGGCACGTGATCACTCGATATTACAAGAACCACACAATTCATGTGAAACTGTACTCTATACGTCAACACTTTCAAACCGAAGCAATAGTGAAAGACGAACTAGTTGGTGCGGTCGCATCGTAATGACTTTCTTCTAGCGCATACTGACACTCATTTTTCTCGACATTGCACTTCGGTCATTCCGCCTACCACAGTGCGCAAGGGTAGCGGGTGACAGCATCGGTATACGTGTTTTTCTTTGCTGAATAAAGCCTTCAGTTGACAGTAGTGCTTGTGTCTTTCCCTCTCTTTGTCAGTTCGTCAGTCTGCGTTAGAAAAACGTTATTGTGCGAAGTGTTCGTGTGTACCCAAGCAACATTTTCACCAAAACATTGTACCGCAATTCGATGGCTCAGATGAGTCAAGGGCTCAAAGGCGCAGCTGTCTACACTGTAATTTAGTTCTTTAGCGCCATCCGTACTATATTACCCTGCCGCAAGTATTCCATACAAAACTTCTTCACACATGTGGTTTTAAATATTTTGGCCAAATACACCAGCTTCCCATGCGCGTCTAGAGATGGCGGCAATGTTACCACCGCGTGACATCGCAATTACCTTTGCTGTCGCGTCAAAAAGGTTGCCTCTTCGGCTCCCGCAATATCGGTACAGCTCGCCGAGACCTCCTGTAGGTCAACAAGCATTCTTTTTAGTTTGTAAAGTAATAAGAGTGTGGTTCCTAGAAAACTGTTTACTAAGTGAGGAAGCGACTGTTCTCAACTGCTAGTTTTGCCATAGAACTGTCACGTTAAAGCGCATTTCTTGCCAGAAAAAAAACGTAACACTTTGTTTAGTGATATCCACGGGGATTGTATACTCCTCGCATTTATTCTGCGAAATGTGCACGTCGCGTAAACCGAATGATACTCGAATGACCGACCAAAAGATAGTATGAAAAAAAATTAAAAAAGAGGATAAATACGCGCATTTTGTGGCACGTACCGCAGCTTTTGGCTGTGAGCCACGGTTTACTAGCACACGTATTTTCGGAATAGCCTGAAGCCATCTGCACTAATATCGTTAAATGCATACTTCAAAGTAAAAAAAAGAACGATCGTTGTGTTAGCGAGCCATGCGTGGTTTTGTTCTGAAATAAATCTCTTTTCTCAATGCAAGATGTTGGTGCTCTTATAGGTGCTTTATCTACTTCCTTTATTCTTTGGTATTTTGTTGGGTGGTAGCTGGATCTTTCATCATTGGGTTGATCATTACACTAACGCATTGTGGTTCATTGCTTTTATGCATCATCCTGTATGTGTATATAAAGATCAGTAACACACAGTAAACAGTCGGTAGCGAGCGCTGTGGCTTGTGTTTCTTGAGTATATGCATTTCTGAACGTGAGAATGTTCTTCGCGTTGCGTTAAGTTGTGCTAAATATGCCTGCAATACGAAGAGTTACTAGCTAACCCAACCACAAGATTTAATAACCGTAGATGCGTAATAGGCTAGTTATTTGCTTAATATTCGAAACTATAGTTTAGCAGCTGACATGACAATAACACAATCACACCGTGTAAAAACTTGCTATGAAACATGCAGCTAGTAACTTAACGGGCACATTGCCTTCTCTAACTCTTATCTGTAGTTCAACTGAGAAGCCTGTTCTTTACGCTTATATTCGACTACTGATCGTTCAAGTCCCTCGTGGCAGCAGCTATCTTATCGCGCAGCGCATTAGGATGAGAACTGGAGTTTGATAATTTGTCTCATGATTACCACCTTACCCCTGCCAACTGCATGGCGGTGAACTCTCGTTGACAATGCTTCACGGTATGTTTTGCTGTGGCCCATTGATCTGTGTCATCTAATTATTCAACTTTCTAAAAATAGCGTTATGCATCCATTCATGCATTGCCATGCTACGAGATTGTGCTTGAATAACTCCCTAAAAATGAGATCACAGTAGAATAGTTCTGTGGGCTACGATTTTATTTACTTGCCGATTACATAAATTCGAAACGCTGATTTGGGAATCAGCAAGGGCGTGGTTGATAAAATGAACATTGAATCAGTTATTCATAAGTACATTCTCTATGAGTAACGCATTATGGGCTGTTCGCAGTTCTCTTTGACATTGCCATCTTTCATCGCATTTGTGATATCCTCGCTATAACTGTTCATGAAGTCCTCATTGCAAAGCCAATGAGCGCTGTTTTCGTGATACTGCAGGTGGTGCAGATATGTACGAATTGTAGATATATAATCGCTAAATATACTTAAGGATAACTCGACAGGTCTCACAGCAAGTTGCCAAGTTCGACCGTGCTGGCTCGTCGAGCAGTTGGCGTGCCTTCCACGGTGCTTTTCTTGGAGTGCTTCTTGTGCTCAGTCATTACGGCTGGCTCTGAAGGTGCGTATATCCTGAAATTAAGGTTATATATTAACAGATATGCAGAGGTAGGTGCCTGATGACATGATGAACATATAAATCTTCGTGATTTTATTTTTAGATTTTTTTGTAGCGAAGCAAATGTTGTTGAAGAAGGAGCAACTGAGCGGGACAATTCGGTCCGACAACCTTCTTTGTAAAAGAAAGAAAGGTGCTCACGTCGTTATTGTATACTCGCGACAGAGGTCTATAGTAGTGGTATATATTTGCACCTTCACTCTTTTGGTAGGTTGCTGGTAGAAAGAAAGCCTAATAATCTCCCATAGTAGAGCAGATCGTGCGGCAAATTTTCGAATATTTGTTCTAAACAGCTGCTAACCCAAAGATCGCAGAAGCGAATCCAATTCGCGGCGATAGTGTTTCGATGGAGCCGGAATGACAGAAGTCCATGCAATTATATTTAGATGCACGTTAAACGAACACCATATGGTTAACTCTGCCAGAGCTCCATATAACGGCATCCCTCAGTTTCGATATTGTGGCAGGGAAGTCTAAGTGATGTGCTCACCCAATCAAATCAAACATGTCTATAGGGTTTTGGTATTGGCCACTTAGCCCACTAATAAACAGCTTTAGCAAGATGAGATGTTACAAAGCGAGGGAACCACAAGCCGACGTCAATTACAGGCTTGCTTCACCGCATTCACCCACGTATAGGCGATGTAGGTCACCCTGCTACGCAGAAGCACTGCTGCAATCCTAGAATGCTTTGTGGGAAGCTACGTCGTCGGCTACGATCTATAGGACGCCCACGTCGTCGAGCAGGTGTGAGGGTTTCAGTGACGTGCAGGGCACATCCAATCACTACCAGCACATCCGCATCGCACGTGCCAGGACACCTGCCCCCCCCCCCTCCCCGCAAGCGGAGGGCGAAACAGGCGAAACAGCGTATCGGTGACTCTGTTTCATCCTCCGTTTGCATGCGGCAGGTGTCCCGGCACTTTCGGTGCGGATGTGTTGATAGTGACTGGATATGTCCTTAGAACAACAGGTAGCTGCGCACTAACCTGACCGGATACGTATCTTCCTCCCAGTACAGCACCCGCCCGCGTGGTACAGCTGACTCGGACTTCTTCATGCCGGCCTGAATATCCTGCTGCGACGTTCTGGAGAACGCAGCGCGTGTGGCGGATTGACGACTGCCGGCTGGTGGCGGGAACAGGCGCTCCGATGATACACCACCGGGTGGCCGTATCTCCTCATAGGCATCCAGCAAAATGCGTCCGCGGCCCATTGACCCTGCTGGGCGTTCGGCACCGGCGTGTGTGGACGCCTGGCTGCCGACGGCGGCGACTCCGTCACGCAGAAAACCTGAAGGAGCCTCCTGCATGGTTGGTTTTGCCGATGACTTCCTCTCTGAATGCACTGTTCCTCCTACTAACGCTTTCACACAAGCACAACTTCCTCAATGAATAATATTGCGGACATAAGCAAACCATCACCACGACAGGGTCACCCCAACGCGAGGAGTTTTGGGTGCAATGTCACAATGGATATGCCTATTCTTGTGTGATCACCAAAGCAGCGCATGCTTACTGAATATTGTGTTGAACAGTGCGAAGCCCAGCCTGGAAAAGTTTGACAGTTTTATCTGTGCGTCGCCTATGTTCCGTTTCACGTAGTTGTGGCATTCGTAGACTATGTAAGGAACTGCATAGATTTCACATTTTGACGAGAGTGACTTGCGATGACGCACTGCTTGGCTGCAAAGTGACTGCGAAACCGAGTGAACGCACCTTAACGCTCCGCTGAACTTATGCGAGTGTCATTACAACACTCCACCCTCTATGACACCGAGCAGTGTCATAATCACAAGCGGAGCCAAAGCTGCGTTCCACGTTCCGCTGCTCGTGAGATCGTTCATCACATGGGCACTACAGTTCCTTCTACGCGTTTGTGTGTAAATTTCTAGCATACGCACGTCTGACCGGAGCGTATAGAAAACGCTCAGCTAGGAGTGCATTAAGTACAAACTGCAAAGGCACCTTCTCGCATTAGGTAAATCTTGTATAAGGCTTGCAGAATACATTTACGTTTTTTTGTTTACCCTATCAGTCCACCTAATGTGATTTGTGCTCATGCAGGAGCCCCTGGCAAGGTCCCGTTGCAAAAATAGGTTATGAACCATTCACTGTAACATGACGTTTTAAGAAAATCTCAGCCAATATTTTTTTCAACAAGTTTTCTTATTGAAGCAGAAAATGCATGAAAAGTTCCTGTTACCATGATTACGGAGCAGGAGGTTCCCCGTAAATGCACGAACTTCCTTCTTTGCCCTCGATACCCACTCTGAGTATGGCTCGTAACAGAAAGCCCCGATTTGAGGTGCCTTTTCTTTAGGTCGACCCTTTTCTAGCCACGCAGTCAATTCACACATTGTGCACAGCATCTACAACGCGTGGGCTACGCAATGCACTTGTCTTGCTTTTAACTATTAAGACCGGTGACTGAGCGGCCGTACTTATAATAGCTTCACGTGCCTGAAAGCGTTCAAACCCAACATCTGGACTTCCGGACGCAGGTTCTCCACCTTCCAGGACCTCCTGGACCCTGTGGCGGTGTCTGCCACCTTCGGTCCAAACCTCTTCGCGGCGCACGATGGTCCCTTGCGTGGGCGATGGTTCGGCAGCAGCCGCAACGCATGGACAGTGCGGGGCGTAAGGAGTGGGCCACTCGCCTGGAACACCAGCTCCGCAAGGGCCGCACCAGTACGGGTAGCCTTGTGGCGACCATGGATCTATGGGGTCTCCGAAGTAACTGTTCAAGGTTCGAGGTAAAGCTGTCACTAATAATTGTTGGCTTGTGTATCACAAAATAATGGTAAGATTGTGAGTGACACTGTAGTGGAGGACTCTGACAATGACGACAGCATGGTTTTTTTTTGCAGGCATCTAATTTAAAGCACGCAAGCCTCAAGCATTTCGCCTCCATTGAAATGCAGCAGGAACCGCCGGGATTTAATCACGCTGCGATCGGGTGAGCAATCATCATAACCCCTCTCCTACCGTGGCGGCTAAACACAATTTGTCGCCGCTCAATATTGGTTCGTCAAGAAGCACATGACAGAAAGCAACACTACTTTTATAAGGCCAGAACTTAGTCTGCGTACGCATGCTGCACATTTCGGCTACATTCGATGTACTAATTTCTCGGCTACATACGTACTAAAAAGAGTTAACTACTACATTGCTCTTATAACTACATTCTGTTAACATGTAAAAGTTGCTAGCTATACGCGTTTCAGTGGGCACCTGCACTGAGAAATAAACATGCTTACTCTCATAGGACAAATTTGCACGTACTCAAATATCAGTTACTAGTAATGTATAAGGGCTAAACCATATGTGATCCTGAAGCCTTCCATAACAATAAGCTTCGATGCGATATGAAATGTATTAGTATTTTTCTCTCTTCCATGTGACATATGGCGCAAGAAGAGTGTAGATGTAAGCCCTACGAACTGATCTTATTTCATAAATTATAGAGCCCCACTATAAATAGAATGGTATTGGTTTAAGCATGATTGTTTCGGAGACGACAGTCACTCTCGATTTCGGAGCGCTATTGTTTCTCGTGAACGACGGCGTTTTTACTGACACTGTGCTACACTGTCGCCACCACTTACTCAAGGAAAGCGTCCTCGGGGGGTGGATAGTAGACCGGCCCGCACACATCGAAAGGTCCGTAGCCTTCACCGTAGTACGGTTCCCCATCACCTGGTGGTGGATGTATCAACCGGGGGTCCCACGGGGCATACGCGGGCCGACTCTGGTCTCGAGTCTCTACCACTTTCGTCGACGTGGTCTCTTCAATGGCGAGGGGCCTCTGCGAAGCATGGCGGCCTTTGCCTCGTCTGCCACGCTTGCTTCGAGCAAACAACTTCCTCGGCTTACGTCTGGTCACCATATCTTCTTCATCGTAGGTCTCTTCCTCTTCGTCCAATTCGTCGCCGTAGTAGACGCCTCGATTGCGCCTGCTACCGCGAAGTGGACGCCGCCTGCCTCGCCTCGTTGACGTGTCAGCGCGGTCGTCACTCTGCGGCGTTTTGCACTTGTCGCACCACGAACCTCTACGGCTCACTTCGGGACGATCCCGCGGTCTGGAATCTTCGCATGCCATGCATTGGTTGCTACTTTCCCGAGCGGCGATGCAGACTTCGCATGGCGGCTGGGAGATGGCCTGAGTTTGGGGCTGTTGCAGCTGCTGCTGCTGTTGCTGCTCGGCTTCGAGAACATCGAGCAGAACTTTGGCCAGGTCGGTGACGTTGAAACCTTGAATTGCAATGTCGCTTTCGCGTTTCTTGCTTCTCCTCTTGGACGACCTTTCCTTGGAACCTTTCCTCGTAGTGGACTCTGCTGCTGCAGTGGGCGCTGTGGTACCTGCTGGTTCGTTCGGCTCAGCGGCACTCCAACGCTCCCCTGTGCCCTCCACCGTGGTGGCCTTTGTAAAGTCGGCCGGCTTCGTGCCGCCGTCAGCTTCGACCGTCGCAGCAGACTCGCTGGCAGTCGCTTCTTTGGTAGCAGCGGTGTCTCGACGTCGCTCGGCTTTGCTCATCTTTTCTGAGAACGTCTCGAAATAAGAGTCCTCCTTTGCCAATTTCTTGTCCTTGCCGCTGCCACCTTTCCTGCTCAGCGAAGGCCTTCGCCGCCTCCTGGATCCTACAGAGAGTAAACGTTCACTTATAGTAACGAAATTAAAAAAGAAAACTGCGCTGACTTTATTCCTGGCAACACGCACCTATTCCAACCACCCTCTCTCTCGAACTTCACTTTAATCAACCTAAGACGTTCGCTAAAGAAATTACAGAATGCAGATAAAGTGCCACAGAACGAAAACACGCGACAATCACAAAATGTATTTCCCTGAAAACTTTGTCATGCTTTGGTGTTGCTGCATGATTACATGTGATTATTATACGGCCTGACAAGTTGAAGGAACTTCTGAACGATCACGTGCGGTGAAATATATTTACTAATAACTTTTAACCTTAACGTACAAATTATTTATCATATTTTTTATGAAGGGGGGCTTCGAATCAGTGATCGGGCAAGTTTCATACTAAATTCGTCAACACGTAGACAAAAAAATAAAGAAGGTCGTCGTGTCTAAAATTGGCCGGCTCAAACACCAAGTCGTCTCGTGTCCATGGTGCAATGCACGTGCCCAACCCGAGTCACCTCTTAAGCACGCTGTGATCCAGAAATCTACACGCTGTTGCTTCCCCTCCAGCTTCGGTCCTCCAGCTGTCGCTGGTCTTGCATGACTGAACAATGTAGAGGGACCGGCTAAAGTCGTTATTCCTTCCTCTGCAAATGTGACACTCCACCCCAAAGTGGTTCGTTCAAAAAATGGACGGTTATCAGGCACTGAAATAAATTTAGGCACAAGGATGGGAAATCAAGTCATGCTGTACCTCTAGACCTGGTCGAAGAACTGTCGTGGTCTTTTCGCGATTTCCTCTTATTGATGCGCCCGGCCAGGGCTTCAGCGTCGGCCATAAATCTGTCAGTGTCTCCAAACAGCTGGTCGGCGTCCGCCTCCGCCTGCAGTCGAAGCCGTGGACCTTTATTAAGACGTGGAAAACGGTGCTACCGACAAGAACTGATCCTGGTATTTTTACCCAAAGCGCTTCTATGTGAGCCATTGGCGTCAGGTGTTTGTAGATACGTTCATACGTGCACGCACCGGTGCTCTAAGCTCGGGACCAAGCTGCCACATAGACTGACGAGTTCTGAATAATAATAATAATAATAATAATAATAATAATAATAATAATATGTAAAGGTTTACGCCCTAAAAACTAGATATGAGAGACGCCGTAGTGGAGGGCTCCAGAAATGTCGACCACCTGGAGTTCTTTGACGTGCACCCAAATCTGAGCACACGGGCCTACAACATTTCCACCTCCATCGAAAATGCAGCCGCCGCAGCCGGGATTAGATCCCGCAACCTGCGGGTCAGCAGACGAGTACCTTTGCCACTAGACCACCGCGGCGGGGCCGGCATTGCAATTTAACACGTACGCATTGCCTATCCGGCGGAAAACTCGAGTGCCTTCCATATAGAGGGCAGTAGTAAATTTCCATAAGGCGTTGTTCCAACAGCCCATCTGGTTACATTAACATAATAACGAGGAGGCTGTTGACTACGAGAAAATTGAAATAGGTGCAGTCGGTACAGGCACGTTTCACACCGCGCGTGGGTGTCTTGTACAGCGGCACATGTAGCATCATTGTCACGCGGTAATGTTGTGAAGTATTCGCGGGCCAGCTGCCATTACAGACTATTGCTTGCACGCAGTAAGCCAGCACTACAAACCAATCCACAGTATCATTGGTCTATAGCTAACTCCCTCAAGAGACGACTCACTCCGATCGAGCATCGAGTCCAAGTCAGTAAATTTTCACGTTGAGGCCGAGACAGCCCGGTTGAGAATTTTGAGTCAGTCTGAGTCCATGCGAGCCCAGTTGAGAAAATTTTAGCGAGTCTGAGTTCTAGTGAGTCCTTAAGCGCAAAATAATATTCTGTGAATCAAGGTGAGTTCTTCAATTTTGTAGTGAAACTTGAGATCCCTACAAGGGTCAGCCGGCCGTGGTGGTCAAGTGGCCAAAGTACTCGGCTGCTGACCGCAGGTCGCGGGATTAAATCCCGGCTGTGGCGGCTGCAGTTGCGATGGAGGCGGAAATGTTGTAGGCCCGTGTGCTCAGATTTGGGTGCACGTTAAAGAACCCCAGGTGGTCGAAATTTCCTGAGACCTCCACTACGGTATCTCTCATAATGATATGGCTGTTCAGGGACGTTAAACCCCACTAATCAATCAATCAATCAATCAATCACTACAAGGGTCACGTGCGCCACGCTTGTCTGCCACCGCCGGTGTCCGTAACCACTATCTTACGAAATGAGGAAAAACTTTGTAAATGAAACATGAAGGACACATTGGGATTCGAACCCGTGTCCCCTGCGTGCCAGCCCTATATTCTACCGCAAAGTTATGCCGGTTCTTGAAATCTCGTTGCAAAGATGCCTTGAGAGCAAAGGAACAACCAGGCGTCACATTATGCGAATCGCGTAACAAGTGGGTATGCACCATCGCATTAAAAAAATCTTGTTCTTGTTCACCTATTAACAGTATTACACACCCACTTCAGGCCATAATTGGTTATCTTCGTCAGCTATACTGCATAAATAACTTGCACGAAATTTCTTGCAAGTGTGTAGCGGCTGCCGGGCTTTTTCGAAGAATGGCGAATAGGGGCATAGTGAATATCAGCCTACTACATAACAGTTATGTATGGCGAATCGGGTACCCTGCAAGTGTCCTTGTAGCAGTTACCCAAATAGTTACAAGATGCTTTAAAAGACCGCTCTTCCAGCTTTCGCTGTGACAGTCCTGCGCGTTCCGCGCTGGCCTGGCGGTTTTTTTTATACCAACCTATGGTAATAACCATTCAACTTATCATTCCAGCCATCCTTATGTCACATCACATTTTTACTCATGTTTACTAGCGCCCACTTCCACGAAGCAGAGTTCATCTGCTTGTTCAATATTTGTTTATCTGAGGCATGAGCTACTGGCTTGCGAGGTGCCTTAATTTTTTCCTCACAACACGCGTTTGTTTCACGGGAAGTTCTGGATATAATCATATCTTGCATTCCGAAACTATAAAGCTCTCAAGAGCGTTGGCCACTAACGGCAGCGTCTGCTTGCTGTCAAACCAGGGACTTGGCCAGAGGGTGGCACAGTGCGCACGTGCCCCTGCCAATGATGATGATGATGATGATGATTCTTTTGCATTGCTGGCACTCGCCCACAGAGGGGGATCGCCCAAGAACCAGGAGGCAGGATATTTGGGTTAGTTGATTATGTATGTAGCGAGAGAGGAAGACGGGACGGCGGCCAACGTGGTCGTGTCGTTCTCTCGCCACTTTATTCCACGCCTAAAGCGGAGCCGTGGTCGGCTGTCCACATCCGAACCGCCAAGTGCGCTAGCTTGCTCTAATCCTCGCGCAGCTCGAGCGAGCATCAGCTGCGCGAGAGGCGCAGCCCGGTGATCGAGAAATGATGATGGTGATGATGGTGATGATGGCACTACAGGGCTCCCCCTCCTAGCGCTTTGCGCGATTTGAAGGCATATGAAAAAAGAAAGAGAGCGACAAATGCTATATACATGAACGACAATCCATGAAGTGTTCATTTGGCAAGTCCAGGTTGTCAACGTTTATGGACCATCGGTAAGCAGTGTGTCTCCGGTGGGCGACTCTGGGAGAAGCGCAAGGGACGAAGGAGGAAGTGCCGGGTCGATGTGGTAGCCGACAAGCGGGTCTCACGGTGACCTGGTCGGACAGGCCGAGAGTGGACCGTGTGTCGCGAGGTCATGCTGCTAACGTCGGCAGTGCGGGTTTTGACGTTGGGGTCGATGCAACACAGACCTCAAAGTCGAGCGGCGTCTGACGTGCCGGTATAGATAGACGTGCCGACGCCCGCAGGAACGTGTCCTAACAATACCACCAAATGTGCGGTGGGTAGTCGGGTACATGACTAGTGGTGGGACATTGCGTCGGATAGGCCGAGGAGGCGCTTGCGCCATCTTCAGGGCTGTGACTGCAACTCGTGGCTGCGTAGCAGGGCGGCTCAAAAGTTGCCGCAATGTGTGACGCCAAGCATGTTGTCGTCGCCGACGTAGGGTAACGGGTGGTAGACACGTATGAGGTATGAGCGTCGTCGCGGTTGTGACACACGAGCTGGCGTTGTGGACACACGTCTGGTTGTTGCCGTCCGGAGGCAGGCTCCGGGGAATGGTGGTGGTGGAACCCAGTCAGCGTGGGCTCGCCCGGAGTATTGGATGGGACACCTGTGCTCGTGTAATGACCTCCGGTAGTCCGCGCATGAGGGTTGGCGTGCAGGTCTGCATAATTGATGGCTGCCTCTAGCCAACACCCCCTAGATTGCTCCACCGCAGGCGTGGTATGCCTGGTGAGCCCTGTCTGAAGTGGACCGGGCACGTCGTCCTCAACTGCGTCAGTCATCGTCGCAGCGTCTTGGAAGCTTGGCCGTGGTTGAGGGCTTGTGGCTTTAACTTCAGCTGCGGGAAACTGCGAGGACGATGGTGGTCGTTGCTGGCAGGACGTGCAGAGCATTGAGGCTGGTCGACAGTCGCCTTCGGACATCGGGGAGGGTGAAGGTTCCGCAGCCAGGAGGTGAATAGCGGGCGTGACGATTCCCATAGTCGTGGTAGCCACCAGGGCGTTCGGTGATGTTGCCGTCGTAGAATCTGACGTGTCAGCCGTGTTGTGAGCCATGGAAGTCGGCCGAGACGAGCCGTTGGTAAGCATGTCTGCAGCGTCGTCGGCCGAGGACGCTGAGAACACAAACCTCGTGGCTGACTGGTTGCACTCAGCCCAAATGTCGAGAACCTTGGCGGATGGGCAGTCGGGTGCAGGACACGCGTCTCTGGTGGCCAGACGAGAGGTTAAGTCTCGTTTATCGGACGTTGTTGAAGGCGAAAGCTTCGAGGTCGGGAAGTCAATAACGGGCGAAAGGTCACCTGTGCCAGACTCCGATGCGGGCGGCAAGGTGGTCGTCATGGAGTCTGGTGGCGCCACGGTGTCGCGTGCCGTCACTTTCGTGGAAAACATGCAGGTAGCAAGCGTGCCAGAAGGACCATCGGGCAAGGACTTCGAAAAAACGCACTTCGTGGTCGACAGGTTGTCGGCAGCAGGAACGACCTCAAGAACCTCGTCAGATCTGTGACCGGGTGCGAGAATCACTGCGCTAATGGCCGGACCCAAGGTGGAGGGAGACGTTGTCGGGGAAGTTAGGTTGCGGTCAGATGAGAGCTTCGGGCCGGAGGGTCCAGCACGCTGCGACGCAGGGAAAACCTGAAAGTCGCGGGTAAACGGAAGCGGGTGGTAGGTGAGGCCATAGCTGGCAAGCACCGCAGAGCAGAGGTCATCGTAAGGCTGCTTGCTGGAGATTGAAGTGGCAGAGAGATGACGCAACTCTACCGGAAGGGCGTCATGAGGAATGGCATGCATCAGCGGCTGGTTCGTGACGCCATTCAGCGCAAGAACGGCATCGAGCTGCATGAACCATACCTTGGAGTAGGTCGATTGGAACGGCGGCACTGGCGGGCAGAGTTGCGGGAACATGGCAGCGGGCCGCTCGGCGAAGGGCTCGGCGAGAGGAAGACGGGACGGCGGCCAACGTGGTCGTGTCGTTCTCTCGCCACTTTATTCCACGCCTGAAGCGGAGCCGCGGTCGGCTGTCCACATCCGAACCGCCAAGTGCGCTAGCTTGCTCTAATCCTCGCGCAGCTCGAGCTAGCATCAGCTGCGCGAGAGGCGCGGCGCGGTGATTGAGAAATGATGATGGTGTTGATGGTGATGATGGCACTACATGTATTTCGAAGCATCCAATGGAGTTTCAGTAAAACACAGAAACAAATCGTAAATGTATGAAAATGCAACACGAGCTAGCGGTCGGGCAGTCGTATAGTCTCGGAACAAAAAAATAGTAATAATTGACTATGGGACATGCTTGCCATAAGTCACGCTGGCCTACCCATAGGCGCCCTTTGCATGCCAAGGATGTGAGCCCCCCTCCTCCTCAAAACAAAATTTCTGTCAACGTCACTAAGGAAGCACAGCCATCTTCAAAATTCAACCCGCAAAACCATGCCCAAGGCATCTACCCCTTCGCTCCGGCTTCTTACAATCTAACAGTAGCAAACAATCTGTTGGGGCACAGGGGCCATGCACAAGCGTTTCATGTCGCACTGACCTGACTGTCGGGTTCCGCACTGAAGTCGACATCGAAATCGCTCCGAGGGTCCGGCTCGCCAAAGAAGGTCCGGACGTCGGGGTCGTCCTGGTAGATCGAACGGGACCGCTCACGCCTACGCATCTTCTCGTCGGCCATGACAACCTGGAAGACTCTCTCGACAGGTCCACTTCTCTACGGGGTCCTCCAACTTAGCAAAGGGACGCGCACGCTTGATGATTATGATGGTGGTGGCGTCTATGTATGGTTCACACCCACTTTGAGGGATTTGCCAAAAAACGAATTATTTATAAGCAAAAGTGATCACAATAGAATTGAATAGTTCGAGATTTTTCTTGTTCTTCAGCGCTGAGTCATTCCCACTGCTGGTCAAGTTTTACGGAAGCGTTACACCCACTTTACGGAAAATACTTTATGGAATCTTAGCACTCACTGCGTTTCCGTGAAGTAACATGCGAACCTATGCTACTCCTCACTTTATTTGTTCTTTTTTTGTTGATGATGATGATTGATATAACTGAATGTGTCGTAATAGGTAGGCATCTGAACCCCTCACTCGTTGTGTCTCTCAAATTTTTCGAAACCTAGCGCGATTCTGCTATTATGCCATTTGTCATTACATGCGGGACAGTGATCTCACATTACATGACATTAGTATAGAGGTTTCTTTCTTCTTCATTTTTTTGGAGTGGGGGAGGGTAGTGCTGTTTAGTAGAGCACAGCCCGCCACGCAGCGGCCCTGACTTCTGTTGCAACTCGAGTCATTTTTTTGTTCGCAGCTATTTCGATTTTTTTTCCCTCAGCAAACGCCGATATTTAGATGCGAAGCATCTTATGAGAGAGCTTGATGCGGTGGTGACCACGCTCTACTGCGCATGCGCATCACCTCCTCTTATCTCTCATCTCCTACGCTCCCCCTCTCTAGCCTCGCAACGCCGACGCAATCAGCATCCGCTAGCTTACGCTCGCTGCCCTCTCTCTCTCCTCTAGGCATCTCTCGCCGCGGTGTTTACACTTCCATTGCGCATTCGCATTCGCTCCCCCATCTCTCGTCTCTCATTGCCAACGCAGGTAGCGTGTGCTGACGAGTTCCTTAATTGAAAAAAAAAACGACTGCTTGCGCTGCACAACCGTTCACCGGTGGCCACCCCGTAATATAGGCACTGGATCTCGGCCTCCACAGTAGCGCTGGTGGGAGATTTTTCCTGTGCGTTCTTTAACAATAAAAATGTGCAGTCCAGGTTTCTCTCCTGCGCCACGTCGCGATCAGCGCCAGCGTCAACGTCGCCACCAGTACAAGCATTAGCGCCTGGTGCTTTGCATTTACACATGGTTCCCTTTAGCGGGGGATAGTGTAGTTTTTGTTCCTTTTCAACGACACCGACGCCTTCACGGTTATTTTCGCAGCGTGAGCTGGTTGACGCTTTTGCATTAAGAACGAAACCATCCGTTGGCGCGGTCTCATGTGGTTTATTTTAATGGACTGTTCCAACAACCCCAATGGCAATGATTATTGACACCACGTTGCCGCAACGTTGAAAACGTTATTTCAAGTCACACCCGTTGCTTAAGTGTCATGGGGACATGTCGTGCCATTAGGGTAATTGAGGCCGAGCTAGGAGCGCCATTGTTTCGATTCGCCTCCACCGAAAATGCAGACGCCGCAGCCAGGATTCTATCCCTCGACCTGCGGGTCAGCAGCCGAGTACCTTAGCCACTAGACCACATCTAGCTCATTGTGCATGTGGATGTGAACATGAGTTTTTCGTTTGGCGACATGTTTGTTTAAATAATCTGCTCTCGCGACAAAGCCTGCTCATTAGTGAGGTCTCCAGCGTGTGGAAGTTGCGCTGCAGGGTCAGCAGGCACTTTTGCGCTGACCCTCGTGTTTGTGCTCTTTCGCCACGGTTGTCTTCCTTTTTTTCGTTGATATTGGGCTCTGAAAAAATACAGCGACTGATACAGCGGACGTCGTTATTCCGTATGTCTTTGTGTGAAAGTGCAGCTGGTAGAAGCAAAATTATGTTCGGCAACAATCGAGCTGCTAGTACAATAGTACGTCACTATTTGGCGCATGCTTCATGGGGTCGAACGTCACCTTTTCGTTGTTAATCTTTTATCACCCTGGCAACGACATAATCGCTTACGTTGCGGCTGCAGCTTTTCGTCAGGATTTGACTGAGCTTGCTGATTTGTCAGTAAAACTACCACAAAGGCAGGGCTGTGAAGCTTTTGCTTCAACAAAGAACGTCGTTTACTGAAACTAAAAGCAGGAAGCGACCCCTGGAGCTTCTCTGGTCACGTGTGTGTATGGCAGAAAGCCAGAAAGTGTTCGGCGAAAGAAAAAGGCCAAAAAAGGTCGAGTCAGAGCGTCATTAGGAGGTTCTAAACAGGTCGCGCGTTTCAGAAACAGCATTCCCCATAGGGGCAAACGGGTCAAAAGTGACTGCCAGCCATTCGCGCAGCCTGGGGAAGCTATTGGTAGTTAAAGTAATTCACGCTTACGGAGGGATCTCTGCGCATGCCAGATGCGAAGAGAAAAACTCCCAATCATTTCCCCAAGGGTGAACATGGTTAAGTGCGAATACACGGGGTGATACTATGAGGGGTATTTATTAATTCGCACTATTATATTTATTAATCACACTATGATGCCTTTAAGGTGTAATGATTCCTGGGAATCGCAATTTGATCACACGGGGGAGTTTAGGTTAACTCACTGGCGAATGCCAACGGATTTTAACTTTACTCCCCCTCACGACCCGCTCTCGACGGGAGACTGAGAGAGAAGGCGGGCGCGCGAGAGAGAGGGGTGCGCGCGCAGCTGCAGCGAGCGAGGATAGCGGAGGAGCGAGCGAAGGGGGAGGGGGTATAAGGCGCGTTACTGACACCGATATCAGCGTCGCGTCCGCGGCTTATTCGGTAGAGCGTCGCGCTGCAGCCCGCCAAGTCCTCTTTCTTTTAAAGATAGATAGAAGACTGCAGACGCCGCCGACGGCGGTGGATGGTTTGGGGTCGCTTATAAAGTGTATTCACACTTAAAAGCTTGTCACTGTCGGCAAAGACGTTTCTTATACGAATCACTCAGAACGTGCCTCATTTAGTCGGCGTTGTCAAGAGCTCTGTAAGAGCGACACGAAGTCGTGTTTAGCGCCTCGGGAGACGGCGCGTCATTTACCTCCAGCGAATGAGACGTAAATTCTCAGAAACTGCAGCTTGCTTCGCTGTGAGTGCTGTTGATGTCTCGACAAATAATGTGAATATTTGTAGTGCGTTTCACACACAGCGTCTAATGCATGCGCTACCGACGAAATCTCTACAGTGTTTTCATTTATATGTAATATTCCGCGCGTTATGTGGAGCTTCTTCTTCTATTACCTGCGACGCTTTCGACAAATAATAACTGTTCTTTGTCATTAACAGCCATATATTCAGCTAGAAAAGACAAGATTACATGAAATCAACTTTTTTGTGTGTTTCTTGCTGTGCTTATTGTATCAGGCGCTCGAAAACTTGAGTTGAGGTGTCCTTACCACTGCTCGCAAAGGCGTATCACGCCACTTATACGAAGACAAATATGTTGACACCTATGACCATCTGTCAAGCAATAAGGCGGGTTCATTGACATATAAGCGTCAGATGCAGCCTAGCATAAAATCGCAAGACGCATAAATGTACGTTTTTTTGTATGCGATCAAATACTTTCGGGTTGCGAAACATTATATATAACTTCGCTAGCCTTCGCAAGACGCCCTTATATGTGTGGAACAGCGTAATGGAAAAGTTCACATAGACTTTCGAAAAAGATTAACTCTCGTAGATGTATACTCTGTGTCATTTCCTCTGTATCATTAACGAATACTATAGCGCGACAAAAACGTAATTGAGGAGAGAAAAGACAGACAGGCACAGGTTCGCATTTTGGCCTATAATTATAGGAAAAGTGATTGTAAACATTGCTTTGTAAGAACAGAAATCTTGCCTTGTCACAGAGACTGGCGCTCACGGGAAATCATGAGGGTGTTCTGCATGTCACTAGAAGGTGACAAGTCAACCTTCGTTGGCACTATCGGGTGCAGAAGTGATCATAACTCATGGATAGCTTACGTCACGTTCACGTCTCATCGGTCGCATATGCTGTTGTTGTTTCTTTGGTCACCTTTCGTAAGCGCGATGGTTTGTTTTCTTAGTTTTTTCACTTTCTATTTGTTTTTTGTTCGCTTCTTTTCGGAATAAAATTTCAGTTGCGAGCACCGCTGCAGCGCTGTAGTATATCTTTCATTCTCGTTTTTGTCGCGCTAGTATCCGTTCGTTTAGGAACACTAAACAGATCTGCCTAGTGTTCCTTTTTTGTGACAAGCGGATATTCTACCACACAGCCTCGCGTCTGCTGGAGAGTACAGTGAGAATAACTCTCTCTGTTTTGAAATGCAGTGAAAGTAACTTTCATGCTTTAGAAACACACGCGTCCTGTGTAGATTCTTCACAATACAACATGAAACATTGCAGTGATAACCTGCGATACAAGCGTACATCGGGCATCTGAACCTGTGATTATCATAACGACTTCTTGGTTAAAAAGCCGTTCACCCACTACACAACACACACACGTTACTGCGCGTATTCCCTTAACGCCATAGTGGTCGCATAGCAAGTCCGAAAAGATTTCATGCACTTTGTGTTCGAAGTACGCACTATAGGGGCAGCATATCGCTATAGCGTTCAGCTCTTAAAAGACGAAGCTCACAGATTATCTAATCTGCCATTTTATAAAGACAGAGCGTGTGGACACGATCACAAGAAGAAGGTGATGACACGTCAAAGCTGCGAATATGTGAATATTTGATTGAAATAAAACGTCGCTGAATTTCCCAAAATGTCTACAATGAGTCAGGACACTACACACGCTTTTGTGGTGCCCTGACCTCGATATTTCGTCCGTGTTTGACCGCCCACTCCTCTTCGAAACGATTTGTAGCAGTTTCATTCAGTTTTTCAATCTTGGGTTGAAACTGTGATTTTTTTTAGGGGCTAAGCTTTTTTCAATCTAACCTTGTCACTACTCACGCGTAACCGAGAGAAAAATAGACGAGAAAGAAGGCAAGAGAAGTGGATGACTATTTCTCGTCTGATATCCTAGATGGCGTTATTCTGCCACTACTCTCCGAAGTTTCACTACTCTCCGACTAGCTGCTGCGTGCACTTTGCCTGAGTGCGCGGAGGACGAGTGCCTCTCTCAGTTTCCTGCATTGTCGCCGTACGTGGCGGATCATTGGTGAGGTATGGACGAAGCAGAGCGGCGAGCACGTTGACAAAACTTGCACTGGGCTTTCTTGGCTAGCGTCCCGTCGGTGTTAGCCGCACGTCATCTGCATTCTCAAACGTGATCGAACGCATGCACGGACGGACAGACACACGGACGGATGGGCGGACGGACGTTTCGTACCACTAATTATTATTCTCTCGTGGATATGCTGTGATTTTTTTTTGTTTACTCGCAGTGAAGAAAACAAACTAATGGAAGGTTAAGCATGAGAGGATTAACGGATTCATGTTCTACTGCCTCTCCACGGGACCCATGTTCCGATAAACCTCTGGCACTGCGCGCTTTACTGCTTTTTTATTTTTGGTAAATGTCCTCTTGAAGTGAACCGGGTTTTCTGCGACGGGCATGAACACTGTACTTGGGTCCACGAAAACACATCTACCGCTGTAGACACGCAACAGGAAAGAAGTGTGGTGTACAACATCCCGTCAGAAAAACGGCTGATGCATGCGTACACTGTGGCTAGATTTGGTTGGATTAAGGCAACTACAAAGCTCTCTAAACCACTCGTCCGTTGAGATCCCGCTGGTTTACGTGAAACTAAGCCTTTGGCGACTAACTCGTGGGTAACAACATGCGGGAATCCTTGTTTATATCGAGTAGACGGATTTGTGGTCTTTCTTCAAGTGCATACGCAAACGTATCTGTAGGCGTGCATTGCATTACCACCACGAGAGCAGATTAATACTCCGCAAACATTGTTCAGGGAAGCTGGTGAAGAAGACAAGAAACGTTTCTTTAAGCATTAACATCGTACCTTGATGAGGCGGGCAGGTAGAAGAGGATTGGTAACAAAGGAAGAATGGGAGGAAGATTACCATTTAGGTATAATTAAACCGGAGCACCAAACCCTTTCGCCGGTTTGCTAATGCAGGAACGCGGGCTTGTATAAATAGAACACGCGCACGGCAGTGTGCTCTCCTGGATGTAAAATTCACACGCAGATGAGCGGCTCACTTTACCTGCCATAGACTGAGAAAAACAGTCTCAGTGTTTTCATTAAATGCACCAATTAAGCATTAATGATTATTTCAGAACGTCCACTGCGTGATGAAGCTCATGAAGGTTATAATTACTGGGGTCTTACGAGCCAAAAGTGCGATCTGATTATGAGACGCTGCAGAGAAGTGGACCGGAATTTCGACTATCTGTTTAAACATATAAGTATACACCGACCTATAGCATTTCGCCACGATCAAAAATGCGTCCGGCGTGGCCGGGATTCTATTCTGTGACCTTAGGTGAGAAGTCGATTTACTATTTTGTATACACACACAATATCACAATATCTACAAGACCACCATGAAAGTAAAACCAGCCGTGCAAAATTTCACTAGGTCCTTCATGGAATAGATGTAGAATAAATGCATACCTATATAATAGTTTTTGTACTTATAGACATACGATACAGAGCGAGACTGAAGTAATCGCCCAGCACGCTGGCGAAACGATGATGTTGCTGTGCTACCAGTTAATTGATACTGGCAATACTGATAAATTTGCAGTGTCAGGGTTCCTACGTATCGAAAAATCTAACCGACGCCATACATTAGGGGTGTGCGAATATTCAAAAGTTTCGAATAACCAATCGAATAGCGTTATATTCGATTTGGTAGTGGTATGAAATGGCGAAAACTTGAAATGCCGAATATTCTTTAACTGATAACTTTCGAACAATCGTTACCGACGGGAAACCTTGAAAGGAACAACGCATTGGAAGAGCAAACTTTAGTTGGTGAATTACCAAGGCACGCGTAATTCAAACTTTCATGGGAATATCGAAGTGCTACACTCGCCAATAGATGAATGAACTTTTGCTTTAAACTCCACCGTCACTGAAGGGACCATCCTCATTCCACTTATCAACGTGAAGTTTATGATGTTCATTCACGAAATAACTTTTAGGTTTTATAGCGTTTCTGAAAAGACGATGACGAAGTAACACCTCCAGTACTGAAGTAAGTGTGTTATTCAAGTTACACCTAAGAAATGTGTCGAAACGGATGCATATAAGCGGTTAGAACCTCGAAAGCTCTGGTCGCTGCATGCGGTACACGACCTTATTTCGCTTTACATAAATTTGGCATCTTCGATGCTTAAGTCTGACGTAATATGTTACGTTGTTAAATACTGTGGGTATTTGTTTGAAATAAAATGTTGCAGAACGTTAAGCCTTTCGAAAACTGTTCGACTAATATTCAATAGATATTCATATTCGATTCAAAACGTCCCTATATATATATATATATATATATATATATATATATATATATATATATATATATATATATATATATATATATATATATATACTGCTACTTACATTGCATACATTTATACGACAGCTGAGACGTCTAAAAGCCTAGATTAAAAATTGCTCGAATGCGGAGGAGCAGTTTTCCAGGTGTTCTTCCATGCGGGATTGTTTAGACCAGAGTAGACGAAAAGGCAACTTCGAGATGGCAGCGACCAAACCTATTACCTTCAAATTACGTGCTCAATGTTCTACCACCGATTGGGTCATGGTGACGGTTCTCATAGCATCCACTTTATTGGGTATATGTCAGCAATAAACCCTGGGATTATAAGTAATCGCCCCTCATTTAAATGACCGCGGTATGAAATACTCTTAAACTTGAAGCACGTGCTAGCAGCGTGATTTTTTAAAAAGCGATAATGCTGACATGCATTGATTTCGCCTGACATGCATAGCGCCTTTCTACCTTCTTTTGCCTTCGCAATTTTGGCGCCTCTAGCATCTATTCATACTGGCAAGTCTCTTCAATGCACGGAAATAAAAAAATGGACACGCACTAAAAAAAAACATGCCTGTATGAATACGTATAGAACCATCCCAAGCATCCATTCTGAGCCATATTTTAACAACCATTTCAGTGGGGGCCGGTATATGTTTGTGTATGGAAATTGTGTCAACTTGGGGCAAAATGAGAGCTAGATACATAGCTCATTAGACGAGCTGAACATTCTGCAGTCAGCATGCCTTGGCTTAACCTCAGTTAGTGTGCTTCGTTACCGATCCTGTAAACACGTAGTGAATAACATTGGAAAGATCGTGTCTCCCTACCTTACACCCTTCTCTATGGGGATTCTGTCACTTTCTTTATGGAGAACTATGGTGACTGTGGATCCACTGTATATTTCTTCCAGTATATTTATGTAGGGCTCGTCGATGCCCTGATTCCGTAGTGCCAGCATTACTGCTGATGTCTCCACTGAGTCAAACATCTTCTCGTAATCTATATGTGAAAGCTGTGTATAGGGGTTGGTTGTATTCTGCGCATTCTTTATTACAGGATGAATATGGTCTATTGTGGAGCAGCCTCTACAATATCCTGCTTGGTCCTTTGGTTGATTGAACTCTAATGTCGTCTTAATTATATTAGCTATTATTTTTGTAAATAGTTTGTAGCGAAAGGACAATATGCTGATAAGTCTTTAATTTGTCAACTGCTTGACGCCTTCTTTCTTATGAACTGAAACGATGTTGGCGTTCTTCCAAGATTCTGGTACCCTTCCTATCAAGAGAGAGACTTCGTATATAAGGTGGCTAACCGAGCTCATTATGGTCGGTTAGCCACCTAACCGACCATAATGAGCTTGGTTCTATATAGCCTCGAGCTATATAGAACCAAGCGTGGTATTACTACAACCACCTTTAAAACAACAATTACATTTCCACCACTTAGGATTTCATGTATGCTTTTCCTCTCTTCACTCACAATATTAAAATTTTCTCTATTAGCTGCGAAATGAATGTAGCACATCAACAAACTGCTTTACGATTATACTTGTAGAACATCGCATCATTAGCACATAAGTTGTGGATACAAAAGACCAGAAATGTATACAGCACAAACATCACCTTTAAACCACACTCATTATGGAAAGCAGAAGAATATATCCTACCACAAATCACCATGATCTCAAGCATCCTGGCGATATCAGAGAATTAGAAAAGCCTTTCTACTATCAAGAAACAGGAGTGATACTATAGAGCCGAGAATATTACATGCGCTGGCAGCAGTGACACCCACTGGCCTTTGTGATAACAAGGATTTTTAGTACTTTCATTATATAAGCATGCTGCGTGACATCACTGCAATTTATGAAACGATCTATTCTTGCCTGTTCCAAACTGAACGTCGGTTGAAGTTTGCTTGTGCTGTCTACATCTCCATCTTTCGCAAACGAATCTTATGCGCTTCTCTTTCATAGTTATGAGCCAACCTGCCCAAGTTACACGGATTGTACAACAGGATGTTTTCTACAAGAAAAAAAAAAGTGATCACCACGTTTTGGTGTCCCAAAAATTGTGGCTAAACATAAGAGCGGCTCCATGCTTTAGAAACAGATGTAATTTAAATGATATTCTTGTAATTGGCTCAGTGTACTATTGTAAGAATTTTTCAATGTTATTCTAATGTATGCTATTTGTAGAACTAGCCGTATGACCATAGAATGTTACAAAGTTAACCTTCAGCTGTTAAGTGTTACTGTTAAATTCTGAGCAAGTGCCCCCCCCCCCCCTTTGTTCTCAAAACTTGAAATTTAGGACAATGGCGGAGCAAGCGTGCTATACACTTCCCTCCCGTGACTTCACCGTTTTCGAAATGGTAGATCCATGCCAACTCAATTGAGCCCTTCACTAAAATCATGGGCGAGCATTTTAAAATTTTTAGTGGCTCATCCTCTGCCATATGAAATCTTGATCTGGGCCAACTAAGGGCCACCACTCCAAATCTTGTTAAGTTATTTTTCACTGAAGGGGAGGAGAGAGGGAGTGGCACTTGTGCTATCATTACCTTTCCGTATTGTTTTTTTTTTAATTTTCTGTTTAAATGTACCCTAAATCAGAAAAAAATTGGCTGCTGCTCAACTCAGTCTTGCCTGGGTGTACATAACGAGAGGTACGATTCGTGTCATTGTTTATTGCATCCATCTCCACTTTGATAATCTAGCTTGTTGCCTCTTCTCGGTTTTGTTCAGACGACAAGCCTGGCTTCATTCCGTCACTGCGACTCACTTTCTATATCTGCCGACGAATCCAACCAAGCCGCTTTCTCTGCATGTATAATGCAACGCTGGTCACGAGAACGTGTTGTTGGGCTATTTAGTTCATGCTAAACCCCTTTAGATGGAAAAAGAAGGAAACAGGATAGAAGATTCTCCCTTGTTAAGTTGGAACAGTCACAGTGCAACTGAACATGGTCAGGGTTCTACACACACAGATACACAACACCGACTTTCAAATGAAAATGCCGTTTCACTGGCTTCTCCTCTGTCGTTATGCCAGATGGCACGTTGAGTGGCGCTGCCATCTGAGGTGGTTGCTAGGCCATGGCTCAGCTCTCAGTGTGGCCATGAATCGCAAAAAAATGGCAATAAGGCTAATGTAGCTTGCACTACAAAACTTACAGCAGTGCCACGAAATTATGCACAAACGCGGACTGTAATTCCCAACGGCATCTTTTCTTCACACACCAGTTTTGAAGAACTCAATGTCTGCCTGAATTTTCATTCACATCAAAGATTCATGTGTTTCCATGTAAAGCCAATAGCAGCTAGAATTTCTAAATGTGCTAGCTTGAACTGGGAAACCTGGTAATGATATTAATGTCCCTGCACGTAGTTTTAGCAAATTAAAAAGAAACACCTACAAATATATAAGCTCAGTTTCTCTTGTAGCAACTTGTGCTTGACAAGACACCTACGAACTTGTGGTTCAACTCAAGTTGAGACAAAGCAAACAATTTATTAAAAGGTTCCAGCTACAGATGGAATTCATAGGCAGCAGACATTTCCTTGTTCTGGTGTGAGTGGCTGAATGAATGATCGTTACATCTTGATCACATTTGCATTGAACTGCTAGACATGTAGATTTCAGCTACGAGAGTACTATTTTTTTCCGCTGGACTGCCACACATTTGCGTGACTAATGCTGCTGCTTCTCCATTAAAATGCTGTTTGTAAAGATGCACAATGCTATGCTTAGAGTAAATCTTTCAATCTACCACAGCCTTTTTGATCACCGCTAGCTATAGACAATCAGAAAATATTTTGTTTATGAAGATGTGTGGCATATATCCCTATTTCTGAACATCACGCAACATATTGACACAATGAGCTTGTAAAGGATGCGAACACCAATGCTATTTAAGCATTTCCTATATTGATGCTGCCTCGTGCTTCCAACTTGTACTTTGACAAAAGTTCGGTTTCTTCGGCGCTCACACACTCACTTAGAAAATGCTTTGTAGAATGCGCTCTAGAGAGTGCGAAAACATTTTAACGCTTCTTCGCCGCAGTCGTTATGACCAATATAAAGACGGATAGTGTCGAGTGCCTTTAAAGCATTGCGGTTTGACATGACTCGTTGCATTTTACTATTGTCACCTGCCTGCCGCTCTTCTGTCTCGTCGACAGTGCCACGAGGCTCCAGCTTTACTACCACATCCTTCAGCCCAGGCTCTTCGTCCGTCCAGACAAAGCTGTCCAGCAGAACGTTCCCAGTGCCCACTGCACGTCTTGCCGCGTCACCTTGTTTTGGTTTGGCAGCAGCCGAGTGCGACAGGATGCAACCATGGAAGCCCCAAGCTTTGAATGCGGTCCTAATGATGTCCTGCTTCAGACAGTCCCACGACATGGTGATCAAGGACATGGCGAAAAGGAGCATAGGCCTCGCCTCCTCCAGCTGACCGTTCAGTACGGTGAACCTCCTTAACAGGAGGCTTCGATAGAGTTGCTTGAAATGTTTCAGTATGCTCACGTCCGACGGATTCCGGTTGCTCATGCTTGAGAATCTCAGCGAGAACAGGCGAGTGTTCTTGAAGTCGCTACGGACGGCTTCCTCCAGATCTGGGGTCAGGAAGACGGTGACCACGCGTTTCTCGGCACACATGCGCCTGTCTAGGACATCCAGGCACTGCTCTTATGCGCCCACAGGCATCCGCGAGAGGTCCTTCGTGCTGGGAAGGTACACGCAAGGTGGGCTGCAGACGTTTCGTGGATTCTTCGGGTCAATGCGGCGTCCCACGACCCATGGACCCAGCTTGTCCGAGCAGTCTTCGTTTACGCCCAGAATGACGCCGACGCGCTGCTGACCACCGCCGCGTGGTTGGCGACCAGGAATCCCCGTCCGAATCAGGCTTTACGAGGTCGGAAGGAAGGAGCGCATAGTAGGGTTGAGTCCAGCCGATGACGTAGACGTCGTGCGGATGGTACTGCTCTCTGGCGTCAATTGACGCCAGAGAGCAGGAGTTTTTCGCGTACCTTAAGGTACCCGAGGAAGTCCTCTGGTTCCCTCCGGGTCCTTTCGCTGGAGACGGCGGCTCGCTGCTTCGCCGAAGACAGCCGCTTGCAGCGACCTAAGCCGTGGCGCTTCCTGAAACGCCACAGCCAGCCATTGCTCACGGTGAATTCATCGATGCACATGCTGAGAGCCACGGCTTGGGCAGTCTCTCGCACTTCCTGCGCGGTGGGCGCTTCAGCCACGCTGCTCAACCAGGTTCGCATGAAGTCCTCGAGGTTCTTGTGTTGCCCCGACTTCGTCGCATGGCAGGCCTGGCCGAAGCATTGGACATCGGCCTCGATACGTTCGCGCTTCCCAACCACAGGTAACCAGCTAGCGTGTACACGGGAATGTCCAGTTGCCGGACCAGCACTCGCCGCTTGCTTGTCGAGTTCTCGTCGACGAATTTCAGTATCTTGATCTTTTCTTCGAGCCTCAGCGAACGTCGTTTGCGCGACATTGCTGGAGTATCCTTTGTAGAGGCGAATGAATGATACGGTGCCCCTTCTCAAAGCGCGCGCAAAACCATTTCACAAACTTACTACAGGAGTGTGGCAGCTTGGGCTAGTTGGTATGGCATGACGATAGTTATAGCACGAGAACAAAACGACGACACAGAGACAGAGAGTGTCCTTCGTGTCCTTCTTGTCTCTGTGTCGTCGTTTTGTTCTCGCGCTATAACAACGCCTCCTCTAGAAAGATGCCTGAAGAATGGCTCGCGCTCCCAGCGGAGTTGGCCTGCCCATAGCCTCCTATATACTTTCTGTGCCCGCTCGAAGGAGGCAGAGCCTCCGTCCGCGCTCTCTCACCGGCTGACGACTTTCCCCAAGAGATGGCGCCACCAGCCCTGGGGAGCGTGAAGGCAGTTCGTTTTGGATCGCCGCAGGCCGCAGTCGATGTGCGCGTTGTGTTCCCGCGATTGAAGAACTTGTGCGTGTTCTCGAGATGCCATGGCCTACTGCTGTGTTCCAAAGTGCAAATCTCATGCGAAACGTAAGGTACCGCACATTTCGTTTCATGAAATTCCTAGAGACAGTGAAGCGAGGACAGCCTGGTTGAAAGCCATCGCTAGGAAAGACTGGATGCCGAACACGACATCACGCTACTCCGTTGTGTGCCCTGACAGACTACAAAAAAGGATGTAAAACTCGAAAACTCGAGAAGAGTGCAACTCCCAGCGTGTTTGATGACTACCCGGAGTACATGCAGCCGAAGCCGAAGAAACCGCGGAGTGATGCGGCTGCGAGGAAACGAGCGCTTGCTACTGACAACGCTGCTGCGTGGCCTCTCGAGACAAGGACTGCAACAGGCCTTTTTGTTGGTTTGATTGATTGATTGATTGATTGATTGATTGATATGTGGAGTTTAACGTCCCAAAACCACTATATGATTATGAGAGACGCCGTAGTGGAGGGCTCCGGAAATTTAGACCACCTGGGGTTCTTTAACGTGCACCCAAATCTGAGCACACGGGCCTACAACATTTCCGCCTCCATCGGAAATGCATCCGCCGCAGCCGGGATTCGAACCCGCGCCCTGCGGGTCAGCAGCCGAGTACCTTAGCCACTAGACCACCGCGGCGGGGCGTGGCCTTTTTGTTGGAGCCGATGAAGACACCGTGCCTGCGGATGGACTTACTTCAAGTTTTAGCTATCCGGGTCTCGCAGAAGTTCCGTGCTTCACCATACCACTACAAGTTTAGAGTGGATGCTCCTTCTGAACCTACCTCAAAGCACGAAGCCACCCAGGCACTTGCTATGGTGGGAGGCTTTGTGTCCCGTGTCATACAAGAAAAGATTGCTTGCAGCTCCTGTATTTCAGTTGTCACAAAGCCAGCGTCCTCAGCCCCCATTGACAGTCTGATTAGGCACCAAGACAGAGGTGGGCTACTGTACCCCTCAAGTGAGCTTGTTCATGTTTTGTACGCACTATAAAAGTACACTGAACTAATTTTAAGCAAGAGCAGAGAAATACCAAGGCCTCTGCAGGAAACTGCCAGCAATGCTGTTTCTGCTATGGCAAACAGTGAAGTTTTTAAGCATGTTTGCATTGAGCACCGCTTGCAGTTTCTGGAGCTTGTTTGCATGAAATTTTGCAAGCCTGTGTTAATGAACTACGCCCTGGGCGTGACTGACAAACACGATGTGAGGAGGAGGAGGAAAAACCTTTATTGATGCTGGCTGTGCCAGATAGCCCTTATCCCCACCGGGCTGGTTGACATCCCTAGTCCGGGACGTCATTAGTCGAGGCCGCCACCCGAGCCCGCTGCACTAGAGTTCGCTGTTCCTCTAGTGTGGAGCTATTGAGTAGGGTCGTCTCCCAGTCCTCTTTGGTGGGGTTGGGAAAGGGGGTTAATTTTGGGTTCATTTGGCAGGCCCAGACCATATGGTAAGTGTTGGAAGGCACTTCACCACAAGCCCTTGTCGAGAAAAGTTCTAAAACTGTGAATTGTGTTTTTGCAGCTGCTTGACTGACGCTACTGTTTTTCTTTCATTGATGTTAGGAATTTCCTATGCAACATATGCATCTTCAGAATACCAACAAAATAAAAGTTGATGTCCAGAACAAAGTAACAAGTGTTGTCACTTGAGTTTCGGGTTTTACTGCAAAACCGCAATGAAAATGCGAGGCATGCCGTAATATAGGACTATGGATTAATTTTGATCAGATGCGACTCTTCACCGTGGCTGTCAAGACTGCGCGCTGGCAAAAAACCTGCCGGCGAAAAAAAGGCCATGTTTTAACGCACAGTAACGCATTTCATATTCGTCAAAATGCGACTTTGAGGCTGCGAAACCAACCCGCAGCTTTGTGCTTCGCAGCGTAATCCCGCTAAAGTAAGGAGCCGTCAAGTGGTGCTGTCCTGTCGCTTTCTTATATCTTTTTTAAAGCGGCGAGGCAGCTACAAGTATTGTGGATTCACCTATGAACCTCTTGGGTACCGGGGACTTAATATCCTTGGGGACAAGTATGAGTTTAGCGCATCAGTTTATCGTGAACACGACGCAGCGCGTGCCAGAGAACGCGATACGCAATCCGCATTCATACGCATATGTTTACTTGTATGATGCATTTATACTCACGGTAATGCTTGCTGACGATGGTAAAGTTGTCCAGGATGAATATAATAGTGCGTTTTTACATTTGTGACGAAGATATTTATGCTTTCTAGGATGCTCACTGATTAAGCGGAGAGACTACGCGTCGTCTGCACTCCCCAGGGCTGCCGGCGCCCCCTGTCAGCTCGGCTCGAACTAGACGCGACGGTGTAATAGAATGAAAAGCGCGGGGATCGAGCGGGCACAGAAAGTATATAGGAGGCTATGGCCTGCCTTAAGTTTTAAGCAAGCTCCACGCGGTGGCGCTCACGACCGACACTATGATATATCTGGGCGTATGGATAAGCAATGGGACCGAGTATCTGAGGGAATACGAAATATACGTGACGACTAAAGGTAACAGGAATGCAGCAGTCATGAAAAATAGGGCACTGTGGAATTACAATAGGTATGATCTTGTGAGAGGAATATGGAAAGGGGTCATGGTTCCTGGGCTGACGTTCGGCAATGCGGTCTTGTGCATGAGATCAGAAGTTCAAGCAAGATTAGAAATTAAGCAACGTGGAATAGGTAGGCTTGCTTTAGGAGCTCACGGGAATACACCAAATCAGGGAGTACAAGGTGATATGGGATGGACATCATTTGAGGGCAGGGAAGCTAGCACCAAGATAAAATTTGAGAAGCGATTGAGAGAAATGGGGGAAGAGCGTTGGGCTAGGAAGGTTTTCAGCTACTTGTACATGAAGAATGTCGATACAAAATGGAGGAAGCGAACCAGGCAGTTGACTGGTAAATACTTAGAAAACAGCAGGTGGCCAAACCAAAAAGAACTATCGGTGTAGTGGAGCATACGCACCAACGCGTATGCGCCTTCGGAAGACAACAAAAAGCCCGTGCTCTGATTGCGCGAGAACCTGTGCCGCCATTGCCAGACTTGCTGTTCGCCCATTTTCCGTCGCGACTTCGTTGCCGCTCCTCTGTTCCATTAAACATCATCGCATTTGGTGGAGGCTGCTGAGATCCCAAGGCAGACCTGGAGCTCCGCTCTCGCAAGTTGGCCGAAAGACCACCGTACAACATGACTGACGCAGTCGCCAACCAGCCCATCCCAGCACAGCCAGCACCATCGGCTGCCCCGTCGACCTGCCCCGGTGCTACCCGTCAGCGGGACCCACCAATCTTCAGCGGCAGTGGTGAGCAAGACGTCGAAGACTGGCTCTCCTTGTACGAACGCGTGAGTGCCAGCAACAAATGGGACAATGACTCTAAGCTTGCCTATGTTATCTTTTACTTGGCTGACGTCGCCAAGCTATGGTTCACCAACCGCGAAACCGCCATCGCCAGCTGGTCCACCTTTAAGACCCTCGTGACCGAAGCGTTCGGCCGACCAGAGGTCCGCAAGCTCCGCGCTGACCAGCGTCTGCGCCACCGAGCCCAGCAGCCTGGCGAGACCTTTACTAGCTATATTGAGGATGTGCTCGACCTCTGCAAGCGTGTTAACTCATCCATGCCTGAAGAAGAGAAAATTCGACATATTCTTAAAGGCATCGAGGATGGCGCATTCCAGATGTTGCTGGCGAAAAGCCCGACCACAATAGCAGCCCTCGTAAGCCTGTGCCAGAGCTTTGATGAATTGCGTCGTCAGCGTTCCATCGCCCGACAGAGTGTCCCATCACCAGATTCAATCTCGGCCGTCGCACTCGCAAATGGCAACGTTCACCAAGGAACTCTGTCGAACCAGATTAAAGACTTCATCAGGGAGGAAGTCGCCCGACAGCTCTCCCTGCTGCCGCATAGCGACGCGCCCACGACAAGCCTCCCTTCGAATATGCAGCAGGCCATACGCACTGAAATTTGCAATGCCCTCCCTACAGTTCCGGCCTCTTACCCATGCACTTCGGTGCCATCTGATCTCTCAATTGCTGGCTACGCACCAACTGCGCCGCCTTCACCTCTCAGCTACGCAGCTGTGGTCGCGCGGCCCCCACCGCATCCAGTCGCCTTATCGGCTCCACCTCCTCCGGCCTCGCCTCCAGTTTACAGGCCCCCACCTCGCTTTTTCCGTCCATCTAATGAGTGGCGCACCCGAGACAATCGTCCCATCTGCTTCGCGTGTGGCATCGCTGGCCACATTGCACGCTTCTGCCGCCGCCGTCCCACACCTGCGCACGCATACTTCGGAGCTCCTACCTACGCACCGCAGCAGACTACCACGTCTAGATATGAACAGAGGCACTCCGACTCGGATCACCACCCATCGACTGCTCGTTTCTCATCACCTCGTCGCCGATCGCCATCGCCTATGCGTCGTCGACCACCTCCTGAGGAGGGAAACTAATCAGTGCAGTTCCGGAGGCAAGAACTGCACCTTGTGCGCAATTCCCAAGGCCTCCATTTTCGCCGCAAAATGTTGTTGATGTCGATGTTGAGGGAGTCGCCACATTAGCATTAATTGATACCGGGGCCGCCGTTTCTGTGATGAACGCAAAATTTTGTAGGAAGCTGAAGAAAGTGACCACATCTCTCAGTGGCTTGGTGCTGTCCACGGCTAGCGCGCAACGCATTCATCCCTCGGCTGTGTGTACGGCGCGCGTCGTCATCCGAGACGTTTTGTACGTCGTACAGTTTTTTGTTCTACCATCTTGCTCTCATGACTTATCCTGGGTTGGGATTTCTTATCACGTCATGAAGCTATCATTGATTGTTCCCGTGCCGAAGTGTCCCTTGTGCGAACATGTGAATTTACACCACCCGACCGCTCTCCTCTTCTCTGCAAACTCATCGCTGATGACGACATCACCTTGCCTCCTGAAGCTTCGGTCCCTATTAGCCTTTCATGTGTGGCGCAATCTGACGGCACGGCGGTGTTTACGCCATCTCCGGTTTTTAATGAACGCAAGGGCATCGTTCTCCCATTTGCTGTTCTTACAATTGCGTCTGGTTTAACCGTAATGCTGGTCACCAACCACTGCAACTACCCCATTGGCTTACTTCGTGGTGAAACGTTAGGATATGTGCAACCTGTCGACCATATCGATGATATTATTCTTCCCGACGAAACGCCATGTCACATTGCTGCAATCACTCATGCGTCTGAGCCGTCAAGTTCGTCAGCCTTCGACAATGCTATTGACGCAGACCTTCCCCTCTCGCATCGCCGCCAACTTGTTGCTCTCCTTAACAAGTTTCGTTCTTCTTTCGACTTTCAAGAACCTGCTTTGGGCCGCACCACGACTATCACTCATACTATTGACACCGGCTCACATTCGCCTCTGCGACAGCGCCCTTACCGCGTTTCCGCCGAAGAGCGCCGCGTCATTACGGAGCAAGTAGATGACATGCTTAAACGTGGAGTGATACAGCCTTCTCAAAGCGCTTGGTCATCACCTGTGGTTCTGGTCAAGAAAAAAGATGGCACCGTACGATTTTGCGTGGACTATCGCCGCTTAAACAATATTACGAAAAAAGATGTCTACCCGCTACCACGAATAGACGATGCTCTTGACTGTTTACAAGGCGCCGAGTACTTTACATCTTTGGATCTGCGCTGTGGGTATTGGCAGGTGCCAATGGCTGAATGTGATCGCCCTAAAACAGCCTTTGTAACGCCGGATGGCCTATATGAGTTCAAAGTCATGCCATTTGGGCTCTGCAACGCGCCTGCCACATTTGAGCGCATGATCGACACCATCTTGCGTGCCCACAAGTGGAAAACCTGCTTATGTTACCTGGACGACATCGTAGTCTTTTCATCTGATTTCCCGACACATCTTGCTCGCCTCCACGAGATTCTGACGTGTCTAACTTCTGCAGGCCTACAACTCAACTCCAAGAAGTGCCACTTCGCAGCACGAAAACTAACCATCTTGGGACATGTCATCACAAGAGACGGTGTTCTTCCGGATCCCGATAAGCTTCGAGCTGTCGCTGACTTTCCGTTGCCCACATCACTGAAAGCCCTAAGAAGTTTCGTCGGTCTCTGCTCTTACTTTCGTCGCTTCGTGCGCAACTTCGCGTCCATCATCGCACCTCTCACGAGTCTGCTTTCCAACAGCAAAGGCATATCTGCATGGTCACCTGCATGTGACGATGCATTTCGCCAGCTGCGCCGCCTGCTGACCTCACCACCTATTCTTCGTCACTTCGACCCTGCTGCGGCCACAGAAATTCACACCGATGCAAGTGGCATCGGTCTCGGTGCAGTTTTGGCACAACGGAAAGGCACCCAAGCTGAATACGTAGTCGCCTATGCAAGTCGCGCTCTCAAGAAGGCTGAATTGAATTACTCCGTGACAGAGAAGGAGTGTTTGGCCATAATCTGGGCGTTGACGAAGTTTCGCCCGTACCTTTACGGCCGTCCTTTCGACGTGGTCACAGACCACCACGCTCTATGTTGGCTGTCCACCTTGAAAGACCCGTCCGGACGCCTGGGGCGTTGGGCACTTCGATTGCAAGAATACGACATCCGTGTCGTATATCGTTCCGGTCGCAAACATGCGGATGCCGATGCACTTTCGCGATCGCCATTAACACCAGATGTGGCTTCTTTGTCTCCCCCTTTTACCACCTTGTCACCACTCGACACGACTGACATGCTTTCGGAGCAGCGTAAAGACCCATACCTTGCCTTGTTAGTCGACTACCTTACCGATCCGTCTGCTGTCCCTTCCACGAGAGCGCTACGCCGGCAAGCAGCCCACTTTTCCTTACGAGACAACATTCTGTACCGCCGCAACTACATGCTTGGTGGTCGGAAGTGGCTCCTTGCTGTCCCAACTCATATGCGCTCTGACATCTGCATGAATTTCCATGCAGGTCCCCAAAGTGCTCACGTAGGGGTCCTGAAAACCTACGAAAGGCTGCGCCAACGCTATTACTGGCGAGGAATGTATCGCTTTGTGCAGAAATACGTTCAGTCTTGCACCACTTGCCAACAGAACAAGACACCTCCGCGGCACCTTACTGGCACGTTACAGCCGCTCCCGTGCCCGGCTCGCCCATTCGACCGCGTGGGTATAGACCTATATGGCCCCCTCCCATATAGTAGCTCTGGAAACCGGTGGATTATTGTCGGAGTCGATCATCTGACACGCTACGCTGAGACTGCAGCTCTACCGGCAGCCACCGCCCACGAAGTTGCACTCTTCATTCTCCGCAGCTTCATTCTACGTCATGGTGCTCCGCGGGAATTACTCAGTGATAGGGGTCGAGTGTTCCTGTCGGAGGTCATCCAAGCTATCCTCGCTGAATGCAACATTATCCACCGGAAATCTACCGCATACCATCCACAGACAAATGGTCTTACTGAGCGGTTCAACCGCACACTTGGCGACATGCTGAGGATGTACACCTCCTCCGACCACACTAACTGGGACGCTGTATTGCCCTTTGTTACCTTCGCTTATAACACCGCGACGCAAGCGACTACCGGTTTTTCCCCGTTCTTTCTATTGTACGGCCGCGAACCTTCCCACCCACTCGACACTATACTACCGTACCGCCCTGATGCATCTGAGTGCTCCCCGCTTTCGGAAGTCGCCAGATACGCTGAAGACTGCCGTCAGTTGTCTCGGTCTCTGACAAGTGAGGCTCAAGGTCTACAAAAGACTCGACACGACGACGCTCACCGCATAGCTCCTACATTTCGTGCTGGCTCCCTTGTGTGGCTTTGGGTGCCCCCGCACGTTCCAGGCCTGTCTTCTAAACTTCTGGCCCGGTACCATGGTCCCTACCGTGTCATTGACGCGACCTCCCCGGTGAATTACATCATCGAGCCATTAACACAATCACCAGATTTGCGCCGTCGAGGACGCGAGACCGTACACGTCGACCGTCTCAAGCCCTACTACGACCCCCTCATTGTGCCTACTCCCTGAGTCGCCAGGATGGCTACCCTTCACCCCGGGGGTATTGTAGTGGAGCATACGCACCAACGCGTATGCGCCTTCGGAAGACAACAAAAAGCCCGTGCTCTGATTGCGCGAGAACCTGTGCCGCCATTGCCAGACTTGCTGTTCGCCCATTTTCCGTCGCGACTTCGTTGCCGCTCCTCTGTTCCATTAAACATCATCGCATCGGTTAAGAAGAAAGTGAAGGAAACGGAGACTGACATGTGGAGCATGGGCATGATTAAGAAGTCCGCACTAGAGATCTATCGAACTTTTAGGCAGGAAATTGCCAAGGAAAGGATCTATGATAATACTCGGGGTAGTTCTCTACTGTTTGAGGCCAGGACGGGAGTACTGCGTACCAAGACATATCGGGCCAAATACGAAGGGGTAGACACAGTATGCAGTGCGTGTGGAGAGGAAGAAGAAACTGCCGAACACTTGATAATGTTCTGTAAAGGGCTTCACCCTATAGTTCAGGATGATGGCGCGGAGTTTTTCAAAACACTGGGGTTTAGAGACAGGGAGGGCAAAATAGACTTTAAGCGGGTAGAAATAACTAGAAGGAGGTTATCTGATTGGTGGCTAAAGTCAAGGCACGGATGAAAATAAACCATTCACTGCCAAGTACGAATCCTCAACCTCACTATCTAAAGAAAAAAAAGATAAATCTAATGGTTAGTTCACTAAGTATTATGGCTAGGTGGCGTTAGCCGCCGCCTGATCTAAAGGATACAGCCACATGCATCCATCCGGGAAGTGGACTGGGCTTAAGGAGGTTATACTCAATCTTCTGGAGTGGTGGTCCCGCATACGAGCCGATGTATTGAAGTGAAGCTGTGGCGGCCATATTGCTCAGGGCAGAAGAAGGCTTCGCCTGCCATGCAGCGCTGTAATGCTGTGGGCGCTTGCGACCATGCGTTTTGTTATAGCTACTAAAGCACCTGTTTATTATTTTTAGGTGGCGAGGGTACCTGGGAGTGTTAATGCACATATGCTTAATTTTTTAATTGACATTTAGCGTTTTAAGCGTGTTAAAAATACGCCAGGCCTGCATGGAACGCGCAGCACAGTCGCAGCGAAAGCTAGTAGAGCGACCTTTCAGAGCCTTTTCTAAACACTCTTTGGGATGCTACAAGCAAGCTGCTGTGTACACACAGCACCATAAACAATAATAAAATCTGTGTAGCAGGCCATCATTCGCAATGCTATCCTTCATCGTTCTTTGGAGAAGCATATATACGCGGTATCCGCTACACTCTTGTTGAAAAGTTTGTGCAATTTTTTGTGTAGTGGCTGACAACGATGAAAAAATATTCCTGAAGTGGTTATGCGGCACAGTTAATAGGTGATCAAGATAAAGATTTTGAAGGTTTGGGGCATCGGACGATTCAGTCAATACGAAATTCGCATTGTTTGACGCCTGGCTGTTCTTTTGATGTTCTAAAACGCTTTATTACTCATATAAGAGCGATTAATTTCCCGACATCAAGCTTACCTAAGGCCAGTTTAGAGACGAGTTTCAAGCACTGGTGTGGTTTAGTGGTAAAATACTGGGCAGGCACGCCGTGGACCAGGGTTCGAATTCCATTATGTTATTGGTGTTTTTTTTTCATTTACAGAGTTTTTTTCTTTCGTTCGAGAATGGTTACGGGCAGCAGCGTTGGTGGACAGTTACGGCGCTGCAAGTGACCCGTGTTCTGATCCCAGAACAGCTTTCGCTGTAAAAAAACAAAAGTACTCATGCATATCAATTCCCATTATATGCTAACACAGTTGCCTCATAGCAGAAGTAACCAGCGAGGACATGCAGCGAAAATAAAAGTTTCACTCGCGCACAACAAACCCTTGGTGAATGACATTGCAGCGTGTGCGCAAACTGTTTTTATCATGGGGGGAGGGGGCGTATTTGCTTTTTCACGTACTCGTTTCTGAAGCTGCTGTATATATGGGCGAAACAATGCTTCATCTGATAATATGTTCAGTTTCATTATCTGGTCAATGAAATTCTGAGAAGCCTCAATATATTTTAAAAGGCCCCTATGGTACTGCTACGATGTCTTACCCTGCTTTTTCACCTGTTATTCGTACCCCGCTCACGATTATTTCAATTTTTGTTTTTTACCTGTACCCCTACTTTGTGGGTGAAGTTCGGGGGTGGCAGAATTTCCACAGCTCCATCAATTAGAGGCGCTTTAGGCGAGAGTGTACTTCCCTGACTTTTGAGATGAGTGCAATTCCTTTTTCTCCTACAAAAAGAGAGGCACATCGCGACATATCAGAAATTTTGGCATTGGGAGCGTTGTGCTGATGCAAATACAAAAAACTCAAAATCCCAGAAATGCCAAGCCGGAGCTAGATAGCTACCTTTCAAAAACGAAGCGCTCATTTGTATTATAGGCACACTCACGTACTTGCTTTGGTAAGTGTGCATAGAAACGATGCGAACACGGTAGTAATATTAAAAGCCCTTCATCTCGTTATTTACCCTGTCTCATATTGAAGCATCCTGCTTCAACATGTGTACTGAACAGAAGTCGTCATTTTTTTTTGTGCTTAACCTTCTCGCCTCCGAGTGCACTATTATGTGCCTCGCATTACGACGTCTTTAGAATCCTGAAACGCAAAAAAAAACATTCAAAGTATGTCTGTGCACCCGGACGGAAAAGAGGAAACGTATGTATAATGCAGTCGTAGTCGCGAAAACATGTGAGGAAAAGCGAGCGAGCGAATCGCACCTACTTACACATCGAAAGTTGTGCCCTGTGTCCGCTTCACACGATTCATGCAGCCAAGTGCTATCCCAGAGCCCACCATTTGTGTCTCGAAAAGGGATCACAGACGTGTTCAAAACCGTGTTGTTCAATTAGAGTCACCACACGCAACAATTACTGGCGCGAAAACAACGCGAAAGCCACGTACGCTGCAGTGCGCTCTTCCGCTTTCTTACTTATTGAACAGCCACTACCAGCATCGATGTACGCAGATAATATAGCGCTCATGGCCGACAACAAAAAAAGATTTGCAGAGGTTGGTGGACATCTGCGGTAATGAGGGAGATAGGTTAGATTTCAGATTCAGTAAGGAAAAATCAGCAGTCATAATTTTTAATGACAATGAAGGTAGTGAGCTTAGAATACAGGAGGTCGCGCTAGAGATAACAGATAAATACAAATATCTGGTTGTATGGATAAGCTATGGGGCCGTGTACCTAAGGGAACACGAAATATACGTGTCGACTAAAGGTAACAGGAATGCAGCGGTAATCAAAAACAGGGCACTGTGGAATTACAATAGGTATGATGTTGTGAGGGGAATATGGAAAGGAGTCATGGTTGCTGGTCTGACGTTCGGTAACGCGGTCTTGTGCATGAGATCAGAAGTTCAAGCACGATTAGAAATCAAGCAACGTGGAATAGGTAGGCTTGCCTTACGAGCTCACGGGAATACACCAAATTAGGGAGTACAAGGTGATATGGGATGGACATCATTTGAGGGCAGGGAAGCTAGCAGCAAGATAAAATTTGAGACGCGATTGAGAGAAATGGAAAAGTGTTGGGCTAGGAAGGTATTCATCTACTTGTACATGAGGAATGTCGATACAAAATGGAGGACGCGAACCAGAAAATTGACTGGTAAATACTTGGAAAACAGCAGGGGGCCAAACCAAAAAAAATTATCGGTTAAGAAGAAGGTGAAGGTAGCTGAGACCGATATGTGGAGAATCGGCATGATTAAGAAGTCCGCACTAGAGATCTATCGTACTTTCAAGCAGGTAATTGCCAAGGAAAGGATCTATGATAATACTCGGGGTAGTGCTCTACTGTTTGAGGCCAGGACGGGAGTATTGCGAACCAAGACATATCGGGCCAAATACGAAGGGGTAGACACGGTATGCAGAGCGTGCGGAGAAGAAGAAGAAACTGCCGAACACTTGATAATGTTCTGTAAAGGGCTTCACCCTATAGTTCAGGATGATAGCGCAGAGTTTATCAAAGCACTGGGGTTTAAGGACAGGGAGGGCAAAATAGACATTAAGCGGGTAGAATTATCTAGAAGAAGGTAATCTGATTGGTGGCTAAAGTCCAGGCACGACTGAAAATTAAACCCTTCACTGCAAAGTACGAATCTTCAACCTCACTATTTAGGGGAAAAAATAAATCTAGTTTTTGATTCATTTCATTAAGTATTACGGCTTGGTTGCGCTAGTCCACTGCCCGATTTAAAGGGTACAGTCATATTTATTTATTCATCCATCCATCATCACGGCGGCGTACGGTACCAGCCACGGAGGAAGGAAAGGTAGCAGGCTAGCAGCTAAGCGTTTTTCATCTGCGGCCCATAGGGGCGCGTCAGTCGAGTGTTGATTGAAACTTGCAACTGTGCACCACTGTTTCGGAGGCTATGCAAAGTGTTGCGTTGTTGCACCGTCCGTCACAAGTGATGCTAGCGACCAAAAACATTTTGAAATAAAGAAAAAAAGTGTGGCAGTTGTTGTTTTTTTTTTTCACGCGGCATGCATTTTTCTAGAAGAGGCGTTGGCTATAACAGAGTCCTTCAACTATGGCCTGACTACAAGATCGCATTGGCTTGTTGTTGGCTTCGTTTGTCTTCGCGGATGCTTTGAAGCCAACTTAAGGACATTTCGAGCCGAAGTCGGTCAACGGCAGACTGCCCTTTTTGAAAGGTTGATCGCATGTGGTAGAAGCAAAGATAATGTTCTTCAATTGATGTGCCCTTTCTTATGCTTGTTCATGGAGCGTACAGAGTCAATGAGTTGTTCTCAGTTCCGCGAAACTTAGTGGGGCTTGTTAGCAATACCGTGGCGACAATAATTTCTCGCTGCAGTGATACGGGTGAGTGGTGTAGATAATGCTTATGTTTTTGTTACTTAACAACGTTCGGTTGGTCCAGACGTTCCCATACTTCATTAGGCCACCGTTCACACTCCTATGTTGCCTTTCGGTGGTGGTCTTGATTGAAGCGACTTTAATTGCGCTTCGACATGAATAGTGCACGTGTCGTATTATCTCTGATGTTCTTTTAACTCATTGCCCGAATGCAGGACCTGGTGAAGATGACAGTTGTAATAACAAAAGACATCATGATAGTAGAGCGATGCGATGTTAATGAAAGCCAAACTAGTGGGACGAAATGGCGTATTTGTCGTTTTACGCATGGCACTCGAAGTTCCATGCACGTATGTGGGACCATAGCGTCAATACTTTCGGTACAGTGGCTAGAATACTGCACTTTCGGCTATAGTGGCACTTAGACGCTATTCACTCTGAATACGGGATGATGAGTTTGCCCGCACTTTATGTAAGCTGTTTTACGTTAGTGTGCACTTTAAGTGGAAGTGACTAAAAATGGAGCAGCAGTGTCAGCCATTATCTCTCTTACTTAAAAAAAAATAGAAAGGGAAAAAAAGAAGGTACTCAAAAAAAATGCGCACCTTTGCTGCCGATTTTGTGAATTGTTGTAATTACCGAAATTCAGATTGCAGTAGGCACTCGTCCTGTGTCTTTGTTGAGGATGTGAATCTATTTCGTTGTATTTTTTAAAATGGTAACTTCGATGAGCTTTTAATTCATAGATTACTAACAGACAAAAGCATAAATTTTCACCTGACAGATGCAAATTTGATGACTCTATTTAATAGAGTGACTGTCACGTCAGTACTTCAGATATCTTTGCCCACTACTAAATGTGCAAGACTGGATAATATTCAAGACAAGAATAGAGCGGCACAAGGTTAGAACACTGGCGCAGTGGAAGACCGCATGCACACAGAACAGTTAGGTTGTGCCTGGTAAAACACTGTGTAGGCATGGATACTGAGCAAAATTTTTGCCACCAATATTTTCAGCCAAATCGATAGATTGGTACCTTAAATCGATAGAGACAACCTTCATTCCAAGCAGAAACTAAGGAAAAATATTGAATTTGATGTTTTTTTCACAAACTGTTGCGTCTAGCAGTAGGGCTGCGAACTAGAGGATGTGACGTTGGGCGACGTCAAACTCACCAGAAACTGGCAAGCCAACAATGCCAGCCATCGCCCGCGTCTCTCGACTTCTCATCTTCCACTTCGGCTCCCAGAACCGGTATGAACAGCAACAGCAGGGAACAATGCTTCTGGCAGGGGGAAAGCGGCAGCCCTTTTATAGAAGAGAAAGAGGGGAGTGAAAGGACAGCTGGAGAAAAGGAAGAGAAGGACAAGAACACGTGTATCTTGCATGCACCTCGGTGAATTCGACGTCACTGCTCACGCTCGCGGTTAGCCGTTGCGCGCTCACAATTCATCGAAAACACAATGAACTGTTCAAAAATACGCGAAAGAAGCTCAGTTTATTGGAACAGTAGCATCTTCCGAGTGCAATTTCCAAGTTTCTTCAGTTATTTGTATTTTTGTTCAGGCTGCGGCGGCTGCATTTCTGATGGAGGCGGAAATGTTGTAGGCCCGTGTGCTCAGATTAGGGTGCATGCTAAAGAACCCCAGGTGGTCGAGATTTCCGGAGACCTCCACTATGGCGTCTCTCATAATCATATAGTGGTTTTGGGGCGTTAAACTCTACATATAAATCAATCAATCAGTAAATTTTTGTTCAGTATCCCCTTAAAGAACCCCAGGTGGTCGAAATTCGCGGAGCCCTCCACTATGGTGGCTCTCATAATTATGTGGTGGTTTTGGGACGCTGAACCCCATATCAATCAATCAATCATCAATCAAAACTGTGTAGGCATGGTTCCACCTATTATAACAGTTTTCAGTGATGTTTTGATTGCCATACAGGTCACAGCAGGTACTGTGCTCTCCCCAATTTATTTGTATGGGTGGTCATACAATACCTAATTCCTCTGTTCACAAAAGCTGATTCATGTATTTGTGTCCTTACATTGAGATGTTGCTGTACAAAATACCAGTTCCATTTGTACAGGGAAGTCTCCAGGATGAACCAGTTCTGGACCGGCTTCAATGCACTACCAAATGCCTGATCAAACCGCTGTGAGGAATTCCGATTTCAACGCACTCATTTGAATAGCTAAAGGTAAGGTCCAATATGCTGAATAGTTTGACTGCAGAACACGTTGTGTATGTGTGTAGCTCCTACGAAGGATTTCCCAGCGCGCACTTGGAATTGTGAACTACTCAGTGCTGCTTCAAGGAGTGTTGAGACAAAATATTGAAGGCGAGATAACCTGTAGGATAGACCTATGGGGACACACACGCAACATCTGTGAAATATCAACAGGTAAAATTAGCAAGAAATATAGTAGGTATTGCTTTGTTATTTATTGCATCTAGAAATTTTTTTGCATCTGCACTCTTCATCTGGAACATGAATGTGTATAGACTGGAAAGTACTCTGTTGTAAAACACTCATGGTCTTGCAAGAAAAGTTCTTGGCAGATCATGAGATGCCACCTAATTGAAATTCTGAGCAGTGACACTCGCTGAAAGCAGCAAAGACTGAACATCAATTGCAGCTTCTCAACAAGAGTGAAAGAACATGTGGGAGCTATTAGCAGTGTAGTAGGTGATGGTCTTAAATGTGAAGCGTGAGGGATTGATATGGACATATGAATCCCTCGCGCTTTATTTGATCAGTATGGGCTCTGCCTCTCACTGTCATGCTGAAGGAACAGAAGTGGCACAAAATGATTCTAAACATAAACGGGCACAGTCACTCCTCTGGCTTCGTAAAACAACGTCACTTTACCGTAGGCATCTTTTTTTGAGATGAGGCTGGATGTTGAACAGGCACCTGTCATTGTTTTAGATAAGCCAAGCTTTTCAAAACGTGTTCAGTCATTTTTTACGAAGTTTGGCTGCACTGGTTGTATGATTAGTACATTTTTCATTGTGATAATAATTATATGAACCTTACAGCATGTTCTTGCTGTCACTGATGTCCCGTGTAAAGATAAAATCAATAACAACGTCCTACGCATCGTACATTCTGTGTGGATTAAGACATGCGATGCCTGCTGATGAATAGTTCTGAAGTAGAAAGAAAATGCAGTGGCTGTCTTTTGTAGAGCAAAAGGCACGAGGATTACAGGAGCCGGGGAGGGGGACTGAAGTAAGAGGAGGCACTGCGTGCTTCTGTTAGGAAGTGTGTATACTTTGACTCACAGGGCTCCCTAGATCTTTTGACTGACACTCACAGTTGCTTCCTGGATTTTTAGAGGGGCCGACCAGATGGCTTGCATCTTTGTACATGCCATGCTCGTATTGGAAAGCTTGCGTTGAAGTCATACGCAGCACCGTGGTCACATAACATTTCGCTTCCAGTTTGATAGAGTGATTTTGCTATACTACTGTAGAACCTCGTGTATTATTTTGTGCTACCCTAGAACCTCAAGTGCCATTTACTATTTGCTTTCAAATTACATCTTTTACTCGTTTAGTTACAGGTTCATGGGACTGAGACCACTAGTACTGAAAATTTTACCGACACAGGAAATGTGTAGCTTCAGATTGCTCTCTGCGCCTTCTTTTCGACCAATGGACCAAACATCAGGGACATTTAGTCTGACCATAATGCTCTTGGGGAACCTGAGAGGTACGATATAAAAATTGTGTCTATTCATTTGTCACTGAAGCCTGTATTGTTTCCTCCTTGTTGGCTCCACCGATTTGAAATTTTCACTGCTACTGTCTTAGTTTACATCCACATATCAGTGTGGGAGGTGTTGTTCTACTAAACTGGGAACTTGACTAAGCTGGAAGCCTAGTCAAGCTCACAGGAGCATTTTCTTCCCATGCCCTTCTACTTGCTGAAGTGGAACATAAAATGATTGATGAATTTATTGATGTATTGGTTCATTGATTGACTGGTGAACATGACGGTGCTTAGCTGCTGCATTTTCAGGGCAGGCAAATGCAAGAGTACCCGTGAGCTTAGGTGTGTACCCGTAAAAGCCCTCAGCCATCAAAAGTAACCCAACGTCACCCTGTACAGCGTTCCTCATGAATATACCATACCATTGACACAGAACCTCAGAATGTAGTGGTTATTTCCTTTTGTTGTGTCCTTGCAAAAGAGTTGATCCTAATCTGATTTTCTAGTTCTTGCCCTTTTGTTACTTGCAGACTGCATTAGCACAGTACTCGAAAGAAGAGAGTCTAATATTTGCGGGACTGTGTACGGTGCTGTTGTCATGATCTGTGCAGCACACTGAACTATAAGGTTCTCTTCGAAACCTTTTGTGTACCGCTTTGATGCGCTTGTGTTAAAATTGTAAAGAATTTTTTATTATTAATATTATTTTGTATTGATGCTGGACTGCCTGTGCCCCTGCCAGTGCTCTGCTTGGTGATACCGCAAACACTTCGTGCATTTCTGGAAACATTCATGCTAAAAGTTAAACAACACTATCTTGGCCGATGCTGTCAAAGAGGGCACTTATTTTGAAAGGAACTATTTGTGCTGTGGAGAAAAAGTGACTGAAGTTTCATTTGGAAATCCTAATTATACGTTCAACCTTATCACCACAGTGTAAGAAAAGTAATTTAGGTGTAGACACTCCGTCTCAAGGAGCGTCCAAATAATGTTCACTATTTTCAGTCCCTTTAGGCCCCCTCGTCGCCTTCCACGTGACTGCAGCCGTCATATGTACTATAAATGACGAGCTGCACACGTAGCATCCGTAACGGTGTTGCGTGTGGGAGAACACCGAAGAGGCAACTACAGTGTTCGCCACACTAGTGTTTCTCGGTCGCTCAAAAGCAGCATGCGTTCGTAGTGTTAGTTGCTAGCGCACATGGTGCTTTAAAAAGATGCACAAGGAGAACAAAGAAATGGAACCCACGTCTGCCTCATTGCGCTGAGTCCCTTCAGGCCCCCATGTGCTAGCACCCCTTGGTTTTTGTGCTAGGATGCTGCAGCCAGTCCATGTACTAAAATCAAACATTATCTGGATGCGGTCTCCATTTTGTCGGGCAGAGAGTGTCCACTTCCGAATTAGTTTTCTTACACCGTGGTTATTACACATTTACTTCAGTGAGCTTTACTGCAATTCAGCTGCTTTATGCGACGAAGCATACCGCTAGCAGGAAGAACTTTCACGCAGGAAAACATGACCGTACTACCTGTCCCAAATGAGCCTTCACAACGCCAAGCATCGGTCACGGCACAAACACCTTTTCACAATAGCATGCACCCTTGCACTAAAAAAGGCACCTCTCCAAACGAGCTCACATGGAAAACCTGAAATGTGTGAGCAGTTGGAGATATCGTGCAATTTCGTGCAAGATGGCTACAGCCAACTAAAGGTGCATAAAGGACTTTGCACTTTCCTCTGTGTACTGTGAAAAAGTGACTTAAATAAAAAAAGCTTGAAAGCCAGGCACAGGAAAGCCAATATAAAGCATGTGGAGGTAAGGGACATAGAGTTTGCTACAGTATTTACTAAAGGGAGCTCTGGCACTGTGATAGTTTGGCCACTATGGAAATTATGGGCAGTACAATTAAACCTCATTGTAGCGAAGTTCATCTTACTCGAGGATAAGTTCGTTATATACAATATTTCAATATATCTGAGTTTGTTGTACAGTTGAATGTCATTCATTCAAACAAGGTTAATTCGAACTTCCCATTAATTCGAACTCACGCTGAGGTTTCTTCAAAGCTATGTGTATTTCAACGGGGGAAAACGCCCTGTAATTCGAACTTGCGAGAACTTGCCACGGTTAGTTCGGACATACTGCCCTCCGAAAATGCTCTCAGCACCACACTCTACCCCCGGCATCACCTCCCACATCTCAACGCTACCTGCAAAGGAAAAGAAAAGTAAAGAAAAAGCCACAATGGAATGTTTGCTCTCTCTCAAATGCCGATATGCGACGTGCCTGTGCCACGCTTCTCCCTTTTCCATCCCTGTCACGTAAAGACCCTTCTCTTTTCAATACCGCGCGTAAAAAGAGAGAAAGAGAGGGGAAAAAAGACAGCTGTCGCGGAGTGTTGGCTCTCACGCGCCAGTGCCAGTGCCTCTTTCTAGTCCCTGCTACGTAGACCCTTCTCTCAACGACGTGCAGGAAGAGAGCAAAAAAAAAAAAAAAAGCTGCCATGGAATGGTGGGTCTCTCTCAAATGTCGAGCTGCTTCTCTCCTCGTGGAAACACTCCTCCTTTCTTGTCATGTGCTGGGCACGCTGCGGCTGCTTAGTGGAGACCCAGTTGTTGTTGTCGTCTATAGAGTGTGTCGCGTGCAACTTCTTTTGCTAGGAGAATGCTGATGCCGAAGTAGAAATGCTTTGCAAGCTGCGTGCGAAATTGACTCGCTGCATGGCAAACGTGTGCAGACGCGCATCACCGATTACTTCAATTAATGACCGATGTCCTGTGATTTGTGAATAAATGTAAGTCTTCCAAAACTTCCCCTCGTGTGTTAGCTCAATGCACATGCGCCACTGCATGGTGAGCCCTCCGTTCTGTTAGCTTTCATTAATTCGAACTTCTTTTAAACTGAACAAATTTTCGGGCCCCTTCGAGTTCGAGTTATCGAGATTTGACTGTATTAAGGTATGAGTGTACATTCAATTGCTTAATATTCGTGCCTGTTGCTTCCAATGTACTTGTGGCTTGGCCTATTGCTGCGTTTTTGAGTTTGTTTTGGATAAAAGAATGGATCATTGGGGACTTTGTGAGCTGATTTGAATTGGCGAGTCTGAAAACGTTAAGGCGCTGAAGTGGAACTGCTGAAGAGTTGCTGAACTTTAATCGCCGACAATTATGAATAAGTTACTTCATTAACGTGTAATTCTTTGCAACTTCCACATTTGGGAAGTTCTCGCAGAAGGTTGCATACCATGATAAGCAAGGGAATTAATTTTCACTATGTCATTTTTTCTACAGGACCCGCTGCAGGTGACACGGTCCGACCATGATGTCAAAGAGCTCCTTATGCAGTTCCTTATCGGAGCTCCTTATCAGCTCCTTATGCAGCTCAAGGAATTACCCTGCGAAAGCTACACCCACCATCACGTCCTTGACATGGAGGCCAGCAACGTGGCTGCGGCACAGGCCGCTGCCGAGACCAATCACGCCTGTGTCACCCACCAGGCTCCAGGCATCGTGAATGGACCGGACAAAAATGAAGCTACCTGTGACAAGTCAAGGTCTGCACATTCTTTCCATGATACCACAAACCCTACCTTATTGAGCCACACCTCATGGGAAGCCATTCAATAGTTGTCTATGTTCTACTCACATCTGTGAATTAGGTGCATCAAGGATTACTTCACAGTAGCTGCATTGCCAATCACATAATACAGTTGAACCCATTTATGAGAGACACTGGTGTAAGAAATAAATGGGTGTAAGAGACACCAGTTTGTCTACCGCAAAATAAGGGTTGATCAGAACACGAGAGCCTGTGGTACCCTGCTTATAACAGACATGTCATAAAAGGGACAAGAAGTGTGACCCGGCGTGTGTCTTTTACGGAGGGGTCCAACTGTATTAATTTTTTGTATGATTGCTGAAAGGTAGATTCAAGATCAAAGTACGTTAATGAAAGTGTGCTAAAGAAACGATTCATTAATATGTTCAAATGCCACAATGTTAGAGGATCGATGGTGTCTTTTGATTTTGTTGAGAAGTGAAATCCAACCAAACGATATACTTCATGCTGGCTGTATTTCTTTTCTCAAGTGATTATTTAAGCCACTGAATTTTGTTTCATAGGGCGTCTTGAGTTTTTTCTGTTGTGGCGCAATCTTTGATATTAACTTGTTGGTTTTGCTTGAATACTCTTTGCCATTTAGGTGCTAGTGCCCATAAGACATTGTGATGTATAGTGTTTGAATAGTGTCTTTTGTAACGTTTGTCAGTACCTTCCTTGTATATCAACAGATGCTTTACCATATTTTGAGAAAGAGCAGCCCTGGGTGGCACGCTGCATGAAAATGTAGGGTGTTCTCTCTGAAGGTTTACTTCTTTTTTCCAGTGCAGTTTATTTGTGCTCAACAGCACCACAGTGCAATCCACGTATAACAATATTCAAGTGTCTCCGAAATTCCACTGTTATTACCGGTAAATGTTGTAAGCGGGTTGCGTGAAGAAAAAAAAAAAGCAAAATAGAGGAATGGCAGACTGCTGTGAAAAAAACACAACATTGGAAAGGATATCTCAATGCACATCAGTAGTTAGGATAACTCAGTACAGACAGACACGAGTTTGTGCTATAAAATAGAAGAAGGTTGCTGTGGGCCTGAAAAAATCTTGAAATGCGGTGATGCGGTCGCCACAATCGCCACACCACGTGCTTCTCCCTGGCTGGCATAAAATACCCCGCATTCGTCAGCCTTGCTTGTTTTACGGGAAGTGACATTGTCCTTTGAAGCGTCTTTAGGTGCTCCTTGTTGTGCAATGAGAGGTTCCTAATGAAAACAAGTCCCCAAAGGGAGTGTATCATCTGCAGAGCCTCCTACGAGGACAATGTCGGTGCAGCCTGCCCTAATGCGTCGTCACTGGGGCCGTTGCTCTGACACAAGCACATTCACGGCAGTTGGCTCACTGGTTAAATGGTCTGATTTTTGCAGTGTGTCTGCAAGCAGTCCCTTTAAGTCCTGAAGCATCCTTGTCAACTGCAGACCCAAGTTGAGTTGCCACTTCATCTATAGAAGCTTTGTATGCTTCGCATAAGTCACTGCTGCCTTGGAACGTGCTTGCTCTCGAAGCAGTTCCGCACTTTAGCAGCGCTTACTTGGGCGAAGCAGCAAGGACGAACTGCACAGCCATAAACAGATTGATCTTGAGAATTATTTGCCTCTGCTTGTTCATGTGTTGATGTCATCAACAGCATGGAAAAGTTACAGTATTATCCACTGTTAAAAGGAACACTCGAATGAGCACCTTTCATATTGCTGGCCTCCTAACAGCAAGTCTATCTCGAAATGTCATTCATGCAGGGCACTAGTCTGTCAAAAGAAGTCAGCACTGTCAAAAATCGAAAGTCTTATGCTAATCTAAGCCGCTGTGCTTTTTCAAGAGTGCGAACTCTGGACTGGCCTTGCATCCAAGTGTTCCTTTTAACAGTGGACCCGTCTGTACGTGACCTTTATGTTGGCAATCATATCGGCATGCATGGGCTGCATATCTGCCGTCGTGCTCAGAGGCAGGTGGAAAAACTTCCACGCTTGAAAGCTTGGGCATGGAATAGCAGGCACTACAATTATCGGCGATGAGTGCCACTTTCCTTTCGGTGGTGGGTTTAACTCTAACAGCCACTCCCAGTAATGTTCTTTCGTCATCCATGTTTTGCAGTTATGGTGGTAGCGTATTCTGGCCACACCACGGAAGCAGCGAGGATTTTTTTATTTTCCCATGACAAATTTGGTGCACTCGTCGCTCCCGTCTATGTTGGTTGGTTAATAAAGCACAGTGAGGCACATGTTGCTGTTTTTTTCAGCCCTTACACGGGCTTACCTTTAGCATGTGTGTCTTAGACAGAAACGTCTGGAAAAACAGTCCCATTTGGTCACCATTGTGTGTGTCGGCGTCGATGTAATCGTGGTGGGCGTGGTGAAACATTTCTTTGACCCACTTCTGCCTAATCTCCATGTCGAGTGAAGTTGAGCTACCTCGCTGCTTGCTGCTTAGTATACAATTTCGCGTCTCTTTGAAGCTTTGTATCTCTCCTCCACACGGCAGTAAGCCTACATTATTAAATTAAAAGCAAGCTGCTTTGTCTTTGTTTTCAGAATGGTTCAGTTCAATGCTGGGCGAGTTTGGAGTACAGGCACCAGGCCAACACACATACAGGGTCTCTTCCACCTCCTTATAGTAGGCATCTGGTTGAACACGTTTTCACAAGTTGCTTAATGACCATTTTTCACTGTTGGACCTCTCTGTTGAGCAGATGATCGTCAACACTGTCGGTTGCCGTAGTTCACACTCTTTCACCAAGCCGGGCATTTTTTTACCGTCTTTGTTGTTCTTCACAATACTGTGCCTTGTTTCCAAGTCTATAGCAGTGCATCTTTTTTTCGCTACCCCACGATGCCCATTATCGCCAGGCAGATTAGCCATATCACATTTCGGTGGCAAATAAATCATGTGGCTAGGGGAAATATTGAAACCATCAGCAGAAGCAACTGATCAGTTCATAGAACTGTGCAAAATCAGGGGTGAGCAAGATGACTGCGATTGTAGGCAGAGCACTAGGGGCAGTCCATTCGTGTTTTGATAGGTTGCGCAGTCTAACCTGTTTATGGTCGGAAGGGTGCAAGGGCAATGGGGGAGGCACACGAGGCTGATGATTCTTAGAAGGCGGCAGAATGAATCCTATTGTTTGAGTGCGCAGTGGCTGTCGGTTAGGGTGTAGCAGCCTGGATTTTACATAGAAGCATTAAAAAGCTGGTTTGGTAAACATTCTGGTGTCGACATTGTTGTGAGCAGAAACTTTGTTTTGTCGGTAAAATAGTAATCTAAGATGTTGCAAATAAATGAATACGTTATTTACCATATAACGCGGAATACCGTATTTTTGCACGTATAACCCGCCCCTGCATATACTGTATTTACTCGATTCTACCGCGCCCTCGATTGTAACGCGCACCCGATTTTCACGACGAAAAAAAAAAAACGTAAGACATCGATTGCAACGCGCACCCATTTTTCTCGCTGGCCCGCGCGATCACACCACTCGAAAAAACAACTCCTTTCGGGGGCGTCTTCCATTTAAGGGGGGACGTGGCAAGTAAAACTAATTTTTTTATTAATGTACTGTTTGTGATGAAATTCGGTGTGTGTATGTGGATGATTGTGAGGATTCCAAATATGAAAACCGTTTTCAAATACCTCGTACTTTTTGAGTTACAAGCATAATTATACTAATTAATGCTCTTCACAATTAAAGAGATAGTTATTGCTAAATGAAATTATTTTTTCATATTATTATGTTCCCAAAGCATCAACTTGTGCAAAGAAGCTATTAGTTGATTTTTCTAGTTCTTGTAACCATAAATAAAATTTCCAAAACATGGATGTTGTTTTGCGCACACGTCGCAGTAATTATAAAATGTGTTCTAAAAATTTTAAATGATGAGTAAGAAGAGAGATTAAGCTTTATTGCACTGCTAAAGGCCTCCTGAGCCTAGTGCAAAAACCGGTACGACTCTATCAGTCTTTGTTAAAAAATGACTGATGTTCTAGCGAAGGCACATAGGTGAAAATCAAGAGTTGAGAAAACTGACTTTGAAAGTTCACTCTTGTTTGGAAGTTCACAACATGCCTAAAACACTCAGAGTCTTCTGGGCAGTGATCCTGAGATGCTGTGGCCTTGGCCTCTGTAGAGCGCAACCCAGTTTTCCGCTTTTTTGTCGTGGAACAATGCGCCTTTTGAGCCCTCTTTACCCTTTTGGCATTCTTTTCGGCTGCTCGCCGCAAAGAGCAGTCTCCTGGATTGAAGCCCAGTTGAGCAGTGATCTCTTGCAGCGCACTCTTGCAGCCACCATTGAAACGGCAGACTGCATCTGCAACTGCACTTTCCACACTCCGAAGGGAGGCGAACTGGCTCTTGGACTGGAGTGACCAAATGACGCTGTTCATACTCTCCACAGCATTCTGGGTTTTTCCCTGCGCACACCTTTCAAGGAGCTCTTTGTTCGAGAGGTGCTTGTAGATTGGCAGCAGTGCCACTCGCACGTGAGGGGGCAGTTTATGTTTGTGAGGCGGCAGCGGCTCTTCCTTGGCCAATGCCTGATTGTGCGGGCACCAGGAGTCGGTCCCACTTGGGCACAGGTCGTGGTGTGGATCCTGGTCTGTGGATGTTACATGGTAATAAGTGGCCATGATGCCCCTCTCCATGCCAGGAACATCATTGGGGTGGCTCTTAATGGCCCACTCATAATAATTCGTTAACTTCTTTATCAGGCCCTGCGTCAGCCGGCCTTTGCCACCCATGCTCAGTCCTCGGCCTTTGGATTTGTGCTCATCAAGAAGGTTGCGCAAGGAAGTGCCCATTCTTTTTTTCACATGGTTCACACACTCCTGTTTCTTGATCACCATGTAGCCATACACCTTGTCTTGCGTGAGGGCAAGGTACGTACGGCTGTCACCGTCGCAGAGCACATTAATGTATCGAAGCTTGTACTTGGTAAACGATCTTTCAAACATGATCCTAGCTGCTTCTACTTCTATTTGGCCTGCATTAGCATCGGTGTTCTTTTGGCACTGTGGCTTGTGTTTCTCAAGCCACTCCTCATAGTTGTCGTCACCAGGCTTGGGGCCAACAGCACAGCCTTGGCAGTAGTTGGACAGGACACAGTGGTTCAAGACCAAGCCTGTGTACAGCTCGATTACACAGCCCACGCCAATATGACTTTGTGCCCCCTCGTCATCCACGTGCCGTCGTAAATGACGTCAATGTTGCCTGGCACTCCTCCTAGGTCCTTGCAAATGTCACGCACCTTCTGTGCACTTTCTGCTTCAATGCAGGTGGCAGCTGATGTGGTGATAGGGTGGCTGTACTTCCTTTGCAGTCTGGTAGGACTTGTGGTGCAGTGCTCGATGCGAAATGTTCATCGCAGAAAAAATGTCATTTATGGCAGATTGTTTTCTGCCAACTGACTGCACAGCCCTCAAAGCACGCACGTGTACCTCAAAGGGGTTCGTTTTTTGTTGCCCGGAGCACCTCGGGGACGACCACGCACTGTTCACTATGCCACAATTGTCACAAAAAAGTTCCATCCTCGCCGCGAGTCCAAGGCAGTGCGTAGTCTCGAGGCGTATCGACCCTTTGTCGCACTTGTTGCACTTTGCTGACGAAAGCAGACCGTTCAGCAACTTCTTATTTACAATGAAGAATGTGGAGTCCTTACCGCCGTCATTTTCGTCGCAGCCTTCGTTCAGAAGCTCGAGCTTCCGCTTTGAAGCGGACTTCGATGCTACGGCATCCGAAACATCCCGCCTTGTCTGCACCCGCTGCGCGATTTCTTCACTGCTCGGAATCTGGGCCGAAACTCGCGATAGAATGTTCGACGCGTGAACGCCCGGAGTCGCAACGGCTGCCGACGCGGTGCCACTGCAATCGGGTTCGCGAGAGCGTCCATCACGGTCGACGGCATCCGGCGGTCCGACATACGACGATGTGGCACCTTCCACACTCTCGGCCTCACAACAATCAGCGAAGGGTCTGAGTAGAGGCTCCGTGAGGCTTGAAGAGCATGCTCCGTTCGGAACTGCGACTGGGACGGCAGCCGCAGTCGTCTGCCCTTTGTTCCAAGCTTTCCGACACTTGCCGTACTTGTGGACGCTCCGGAACTTTTTTTGCGGCAACATAGCACCGCAGTATGAGCAAGCACTCAGAAGAGACCACCGATGTAAACAAAGCTTGAAAAAAACGCACGCGAACTATCACAAAAACAGCAAACTGGCAAAAAACGAAGCGCACACTGGATGATTCTCGGCGCGGCGGCCGCAGATGCGCTCGTGCTTCCAAGGTTGCCAAGGTGCGCGGCACAGCTTTGACCAGTAAGAGGTCGCGCCTGCTACCACGTGACCCGCGCAGCCGATTGCCGTTCTTCGTTTTTTTACTTGCTCCTCGCGCTTTTATCATAGAGAAATAAAAAAAAAAGGTTAAGAGTGGACACTCCCGTAGACCCCAGCGGCCCAGTCGACCATAGCACACCTGGTGGTTGGTGAGAGCAAGTGGCGTGCGCTTCCTGTTTCGGTTTCACTGGCGCAAATTTTGAATTACTTTGCGTAACCGACGTTTGGCTATGACGAAAGTTCATGATTTCAGACCACTTTTCATCGCCGAAATGGATAGTTTTTGTAGGTCTGTTGATTTGGTGATTCCCTGTTTTGTTTTGTTCAGTGGTTCGTGCGAATTGGTCATGACAAAATTTTTATTTCGATTAAGTTATAATAAAAAGAGATGCAGGTAATGATAATTCACCACGGTTTTATTCATCGCGCTTGTGTTTTTCTTTTGGAACAAGTGATCAATGTATATATCAGTCAAAGAGACAGAGTATCCGCAATGTTTTATTCAGAGGCAAGGTAGAGTCTGAGAATATAAAAAAGCACAATACGACAAAGGTAGACAGCCCCACTGCGGTGGTCTAGTGGCTAAGCTACTCGGCTGCTGACCCGCATGTCACGGGTTCGAATCCCGGCTGTGGTGGCTGCATTTCCGCTGGAGGCGGAAATGCTGTAGGCCTGTGTGCTCAGATTTGGGTGCATGTTAAAGAACCCCAGGTGGTCCAAATTTCTGGAGCCCTCCACTACGGCGTCTCTCATAATCATATGGTGGTTTTGGGTCGTTAAACCCCACATATCAATCAATCAATCAAAGGTAGACAACAAATGCATCTCGCCTTACAAATAAATTGTAACAAATACATATTTTGTATTATAACAAATATTGTAACAAATACAGAGAGAACACAGACAACGCACACATCGCTAGAGTTGGCAGAAGCCGAGGAGCTGGTGAAGTATGACACACCGGGCCAGTGGGTAAGTAAGGATCTATGGCAAAAACACAGCGCACAATGCTGATGAAAAAGGAAGAAGTGACATATACACAGCAATGAATTCGCGAATCACGCCTGGGATTAACCGAAATAATGCATAGAAAAAAAGAGCGCACAGAAACCACACGACACAATATAGCAGAAAGGCAAAGGTGCAGTGTGCTGGCTGTGCTTAAGAACAGCTAGCCCAAAATCAAAAAAAGCAGACTTGATGCCTGCTTGTCCTCAGAAAGGTAGGGCTTTTCAGCTTGCTCACTACGTGAAAGACAAACTTTATGCTACAACACTGGCAGGTCTTGTGGCTCTTCTTATGTGTCGCCTTCATCAAAAGCTTAAGATCCTAAGTGATTTGTGTCTGGGTGTTGCTGTGACGCTTGCGAGCTAAAATAGGTTGTAGTCGTCACTTATCCAGAATTATGGACCTTAATTGGTGCAACGAGAGCGGTATTACAGGGCTAATAAATAGCAGAAGGAAACCACTTTGGATCATTATTTTTCACAAAGGCTCTACATCGTACGTTATCACTCACAAGCTATATAAAAATAAAATGGCAGCGACCGCAGCTCCATCAAACGCTACGAGTTTGGGTATTCTTTTGAAAATTTTGATGGGCGAGATGAGGAGGTTGATGATAAGCTAAAATACGAAAAGCGTGATAACCTGAACCGTGCCCACTTCATACTGTGTTCCTTACCCGCTCGAAGACATTTCAACAAGCGGTTTTGTTATCGATATATAACTTGAGCTGGAGAGATAAAGCATACACAGTGACTAAGCGACCCACAGTAAAGTGTACAGTTCGCTTGCATTTGCTACAAAAATACAGACAGGATACCCAACATTCTCTTTAAGGTTATGCAAATCACTTCGAGCGAATACACAGTGTCCCTACTCCTCATAGCAAGTAACCAAAACAATGTATGCAACGAAGGAGTGGCTAGTCCAGTTGAACTGAATATAAGCACATAAGACCATAATGAAGTCTGCTGTAACGAAGTAATAACATAACAAAGCTATTGCAGGATTCGGCTCAACTCGAATACTTTAGTGTAAACCCGCCGCTAATTGCTAACCTTTGAACTTGTCAAGCTGTATGCCTGAGATTGAAGACTGGAACCTAACCCTATCTAAGTTTCGGTTCACAAAACGCACATGCCAACATAAATGAACCCGGCAAAACATTTTCAGAAAATTCGCGCCACACCCAGCTGAGCAGAATTGAAAATCGGCAACACTTGACAGATGGTGACACAAAACATCGCACACTTTCAGGTGATGTGCAGTGGCCTCAATCATGGCAAGAAAGTGAGATTCAAGTTGCTGTACGTATGCAAAAGCTGCTTCTGATGGCACAGTGAGATTCCCAAAAAGTTTGCTGGGGATGTGGTATGCTTTGAGCATTGTGAAGTACTGGTGGGTACTTTTAAGCGTCTCACTGTCGTCTTTCAGTAACTGTGGGCAACTGCAGCCGTCACATGCATTCCGAAGGAAGTGTTTGATGAGAAAACCAGCTACATAATATGAAGCAGAGTCATGGATAATATGGGAGTGAATGTTGGTCGCAAGTTCAGAGAGATCGTCTAGAGCGGGAAAGTCGTCAGGCTGTGGCTGTGCACACTCCTCATTATCCACAAGAGACGCACTGGTGAGGGAGAATGGCGAGAGCTGCTCTTGGAGGAGGTCACATTCATCATCCTCGACATTTCCGTATTCTGACAGCTTGAAGAGTTTTCTTATGCACATGTGCTTCAGGCCACAAATAAATTGTGCTACATTGGGGTTGGTGTTGCAACCCTGTTTTTGCCTAATGTGACCAAATATGTTCTCCAGAGGATCCTGTTGAAGCCTGCGTGTTAACAGGTATTCAAAATTGTAATTTTTGGAGAGGTCGTCCCATAGTTGACAAATTGCCTGAATTGTAATTTGCCAACCTACGATGGTTTGTGGTTGACGTCTGCCAACAAACTTCCATGATGCAATCCAGGGAAGCTGGCCTCGAAGGAAGTCAATCAGCTCTGAATCATTTTTCATGATTGCATGCCGCAGCTTTTGCGAAGTTCTTTTTTTACTCGAGCTGTTCAAGGCATCGAAAATCCTGTCCATACGATCACAAAATTGAGCTGTAGTGATGGCCAAGGCAGGCAGCACCTTCGCATACACCATTGCCGTGATAGCAATCGAAACTGATGCACTGAGGACCTGAGTTGCTCTGCTGACCTTCATATTAGAAAAAAGGTTTCTGATGAACGTGCCAACTTTGGAGCCAATCGCAACCGCAACTCATGTGAGGATTGGTAAAGGCTTACAATGTGCGACCAGTTAACGATGTCATCCCCAATGTATAACTTGGGTGCTTAGACATTATTGCGCGTTGTTTTAATTAAATGCGGAACATCAAAAATGTAATACATCCGCTCACCATTAACTTCAAAAAAAGGCTTTGCTACAGTCACTCTTAGTTGGTTAGCGAGACTTACATTTGAACTGCCCTGGTCACAAATGACTGCTTTCACTGCAATAATAATGCTCCTAAGCTCCAAAATGAGTGACACCAGCAAGTTATGCATAACAGATGATGGTGTTGATGTGTGCCTTATAGTAAAAGCAACCGGTTGAACCCACTTTTTCGAAACACCAACAAGAAGAAAAACCAGCGCTCGATCAGCAATGGTTGAAGTGCGATGAGTGCCATCATCATAGTACAAATTCTTTTTGAGTGCTATTTCGTCGAAAACTAAAGCGCACACTCGGTCCCGTTCATTCCAAGCTTGAGTATTTGTTGCAATGGAAGAAAGGATTCCTGGAATTATGCCTGGAGTCATCTTTACATTAGCTAGCCGCCTCCTTAATGAACGCCAGGAGGGCAAACAAAAATATGCAGCCGGAAATCCGTATGCTCGCGGACCTCGGAAGTTTAAGTGAAGAGCGAATTTCTTGAACCACAGGGGAAACCGCTTGCCCTCGCGTTTGGGCCTCAAGCGAACATGTGCAGAAAGAAGTTTAAAAACCTCCTCGGTGACGCGCGGTCGGATAACTCCAAGGGCCTTCGAAGTCGATGACGGTGCTTGGTGAGGCTGTCTCCGCAGTCTTTTGATAGTTTTCCGCTGTGCTGCTACTTTGGCTTGCAGATGTTTAATGGTTTGCTTGTACTTCATTGATGGAGACATTGTCGCTGGCACACAGGAACACACTGCAATAAACAAAAAATGGATATAAAAGCGAAGAACAACTAATCCCATACGAGCACTTTCCACGCTCTTTCAGACCCAAGGTGCACAACTTTCTGTGGTGCAAAGTTTTCGATTCCACTACCTAAAAACAAACCATTCACAATGTTGAAAATGCACAAAAAAATGAAAATCACTGAGAGCCCACCCTTACATTTTGTAAGTGATCGATTAGTGGGGTTTAACGTCCCAAAACCATCATATTATTATGAGAGACGCCGTAGTGGAGGGCTCCGTAAATTTCGACCATATGGGGTTCTTTAACGTGCGCCCAAATCTGAGCACACGGGCGTACAACATTTCCGCCTCCATCAAAAATGCAGCCGCCGCAGCCGGGATTCGATTCCGTGACCTGCGGGTCAGCAGCCGAGTACCTTAGTCACTAGAGCACCGCGGCAGGGCACATTTTGCAAGTGCACATGTAGTTGTCCTTTTGAGGATAGTTTCCCCAGAATCTCCTAAACATAAAATAGCACATTAAAAACAGCTGCAATAAAAGCATAGTCACCGTTTTCTCTAGGGCACTCAGGCGTGGAGCTGTTGGTGGAGGCGTCTTCTGGAGGGTCTTGTGAAGCTTCTTCAGTGCCTCGGACAGTGCTGTCGGAACAATCTTGCGAGCGGCCTGCGGAAGTCTCTACATCAATCCACTCTGGTGTTGAAGTGAACATACAACTTACTGGTCACACAAGTTCCTTTTGTAACAGCTGAACGACTGGTTAAGGTTTTCTCCTTCAAGACGAAGTCAGCAGAAATTCTTTCACCAGCTACAAGGGAGCTGCCACCCGCAGAGGTTTGGTCAAAAGTCAATTTGTGTCAAAAAAATAAATCGCGACACTGAACGCACCCTGTTCATCGGGGCACCTCAATGTGTGGGAGCCGCTTTTTGAAGCCTCTACCGCAGGTCCTGAAGAAATGAAATTACGACAATGTGTCAGTAAGAGGCTTAAAATAACACAAACTGAAGCTCATCCGCACCTTGCAGTGCAGCTTCTGCAGTCATGCCACAGTCACTATTTGAAGCGATGCTCAGAGAACCTGCATATATGTGCAGTTGGTACAAGTTACAAAGCTTGTCGCATGGGGAAAATTAAACAGCTCTTTCTAACGCATAAATTGGTTGAACGTGGAAGAAAAGAGAAGGCACCAACTAGGAAACAAGTAATTTGTGATTTTTGGTATTATCAACAGTGCCAGCTTTCACTGATGAAAGGTATATGTATATGTGCACTCAGGCTTGAAGATAACGTGAAATAGCCCTTTAAAGTCTTTCAAAGCAAGTTGTGCAGGTCAAGAGCATCAAAAAACGACAAAAATGTAAAGCTGCTGTTAGGAAGGTAATAGCCCACAATTCACAAAATTTAGGACTTTCCAATGTTACTTCTATAGTGAAGTTTTTCCATCGGCTACAAAGATTTTTGCGGTTAACTGTCGCCACTGATTCAATACAAGTGGCTGCTATTGCACATATTTGAGTTCCAGTCAATCACTTACATGGTGCAGCTGGTTGCACACTGGGAACAGCCATTCTTGTAAGCCTTGTGTGCGCAGGGTCCATGAAACTTTGAGCAGTAAAATGGTCGCTACAAACCCTGTACGTTGCCTACAATAGGCTGGCTGGCTTACTCAGGTGATCATCGCGTCCAGCATGCTGCATCCATGCTTTCATCCTGCATTGGCAATGAGCCATCACCTGAAAGGGGAAGTGCTTGAATAGTGATTTTTTATTGTTACCCTCACTGGGCAAGTACAAATAGTAAGCCTAAAGACATGCAAACCATACAAAAGCTTTAACACACCTGCCGTCCCGTGGTATGCGGAAGAAACTCGTCCCAGGCTTCTTGTGGCTTCTGCCATTGTTGAAGCACCACGATACACAGCAGTAGCTGCCGTAGCTTGGACCGCCGGACGGCATGGCATCAGCGCGGTCTGAAAATGCTATTAAGTGGATGCTTCGCTGTCAAATTACGAAAAAGATATGTGCACGTCATAAGTGTACCAGCAAACCCCATTGAATGATTAGCTAATCGATGCGCAATACAAAACCAGTGATAGATCTCTGACCCATAAAACTCTAACTTACAAAGATAGACGTCAAGACCACGTACAAAGATCTTCAGAAGTTTCCAGGCCGCTATCCCTTGTAATGCAATGGTATCGCGGCCTGGGAACTTTAGAACACCTTTGTGCGTACGCAGTATCAGCAGTAAATTGGGAAGAAAAATCGTAGTTGAAATTTGTGCGGTAAAAATTTGTTGGCAGCTTGCACTAGGGGCACAAGGCTAGCGAAGAAACGAAGATGATGGCCACTTGGCTAGTCCAGATTTGCCTCCGGCACACCAAGAATTATTCGTGTTCCGAGCCTTCGGGAAACGCGTCGTGAAGCATGCGAGGCCCAGCGAATGCTTCTCAATATTTTGCACCGAGCCTATGACCTAGCTGCCCAGCTATGCTCAGCGCACAGACGCTCGCATCCGTGGCAGACGCAGCACGTGTCGCCTCGGCTTGACGCCGTGCCGCCTTTGCTATGGGCAGTGTCTATTCTGCCGGTGCCGGCCGAATATTTTTTTCATTATTCTGCCGGCGGTCGCCCCTCATGGGCTGCTCAAAGTCACATGACATCGGACAGCAAAATAGGGGCAGTGTCTATTCTGCCGGCGCCGGCTGAATATTTTTTTGCCATTATTCTGCCAGCCGTCGCCCCTCATTTACTGCTCACATTACATCTGATGGCAAAATAAGGAGTTTTGATTATGCCGTCGCCGCCACTGGGTTCAATAATATCCCCAGTGCACTTCCTTTCCCTTTCTTCATTTGAATCACTTAGTAGTACTTTTATTATGCCGTCGCCGCCAGTACGGGCGTGTGTAGTATGTGCGTTGAGGGGGCTTGTACGCGCAGCCATGCTTCACGCAAGTGCTGATAAGGTAGGCATCTCCCGGCCCGATGCAACTCGATGCTGTCTTCTCTGGTCGACCAATTTAAGTTGTGTTAGCAGACGGTCCCCGATGATGGAGAGAAACGGACAACCTCGCGTTCGTCCGCTCGAGTCCTTCCTAGTTTTACTCAGCGCATTTGCTAGGAAGCATGCTCCACAAATTAAAAACAAAGGTGTTTTGTACACGTTTGTAAACAAGCAAAACGCTATGCACTTCTTAGAGTGCACCAAGCTTCGCTGGTCGTCGTCCTTCACAGTACAAGGTCATTGCATTACCTAATACCCACTGTGGCACTACTACTACTTATGGGCCCTGGACAGCTGCGCATGCTCTCGTTATAGGTGCCATCTCAATTTATAAACATGCAAGCCTGTAGGATTGTGTCAAAGCATTTGGTATCTAGCAGCTTAATGGAACCTTGATGTAAAACTAACAAATAAGGTTTCTTTTCAAACATCATGCAAACGAGGAGTCGAATTGCATTAACACACTTGTGCCTGTTTATTTTTAAATATGATACACAAACATTTAGAGACATCAAACTACATTGACATTGGTTAAAAATACATCTTAAAAACACTTTTGATTACGGAAGGCTACTACCAAGTCCTACATCACTGCACACTCTGCACTTCCACAACTTGGTTTTTGGTTTTTTCTGCAGGCCAACGCATGGCAGGTGACTCTATGTCAGACAATAGTAGCACATTACTGAGTCGTTGTCTTCCAAATTTGAGTTGTACTCATTGCAAGTCCAGCTTTCTTGGTTTTTTATGTATACAACCATTTTTACTGCTTCCCAAGCATCATCGCTGAAAAATCTTCGCACTACATTTATGTCGACATTCCCATCTCGAATGCCGTTATGATCAAGCTCTGGCCGTTGTTCAACTGTGTCCTCCTCAAGCAGCTTTCCTCTCATTGCTTCTGCTGCATTGTGCGCTCCGCTGCATTGTGCGCTCCTGTAAGCCATGTGAGCAGCTTTAGTTTCTTTTCCTTCACGGGAAGCTCTGCATATGGCCTCTCAGTGGGTGCTCTCTTGCGTTTCCTTGGCAGCCCAATAACGGTAACCATGTGGCCTTTTGGTCGTCCACGCCTTTTTGTCGTTACTGGCACCTTTATGTTAGCCAGGGTGTCAGAGAGTCGTATGCCGTCATCTTGGCAGACACAATCTTCAGTAGCACTCTTTTCCTGCAATACACTCCCAGATGTACAGTTATGTTTGCTGAGATGACTTAGCTCTGCATAGTCCTCTGAGGCTTCACCGCCAGCAGCTTGGCTCTCCACGTCTAAAGGGCATGTGCTTTGTAGATCCACTTCACTGAATGTACATGGAGCACAGGGGCCGGAGCCGGGGCATGAAGCCGGTGAGAAGTCCCTTGTGGCGGTTCCGACATCTTTAAACGGGTTGAACAGTACACTTGCAAGGTGCATAAACTATCGGTATACAGTATAACCTCGTTACAACAGACCTTCATAGTGAAGAGGATTTGGTCTGTTGTAAAAGGAGTCTGTACGATGCATGTACTGTTACAACAGACATTTACGTAAACACGTAATGAGTCTGTTATAAAAGGAGAGAATTGAAAGCCACAAACATAGTCAAATAACGGATTTATTAAATGTTTTGAAAGAAGCTAGTCAGCTTTGCCTGTACCGTGTGGCGGACAGCTTTACACACTATACGTGTCTCCATCATGACAAGTGTGTTCATTTCATCTGAAGTCGTGGCCTGTTGTTCAAAATAGTTTTTGAGCCCTTGAATGTAGTCCAACGCCTGAGAAGTTGTGACCTCCTCTGTGACAATCGCTGAGTTGCCTTCTTCATTTTGTTCTTCTTCTTGCTCAGCATTAGGCACTTGGCAAATTTGGGCTACAATCTCTTCATCTGTCAGCTGCTCTGAGCTGACCAGGTCATCATCTGCAGTGACGTAATCCGAAAACTGCTGGCTCCCAAAGGCCTCCTCCACAGCTGACCACACACCAGGATCTGGTTTGTCTTCCTGTGGCAAGCAGTCTGTGCAGTCGCTGTCAACTCGGAAACCTGCTTTCCTAAAGCACTTCTTTACGATTCCTGGCTGAATCTGCGCCCATACAGTTGACAGCACCTGCACGGCAAATTTCAGGTCGATCACTGAGTCCCGCTTCTGCTGCATGTCAAAAAGCAAACGCTCAGCAAGGCGTGAGCGGTACCGTGACTTCACTGAGTGCACAATACCTTGGTAAATCGGCTGAGCTTTTTACGTTGTGTTCGGTGGAAAGTACGCCACCTTCGTTGCATGAAGCCCGGGAAGCTGCATATGGCTTGAGCAATTGTCCAGGAATAGTATCACATTCCTTTTATGCTTCACCATCTTGCTGTCAAAATAGAGTAGCCATTTGTTAAAAATATCTTTTGTCATCCAAGCACTTTTGTTGGAGTGCCAGTCCACGGGAACGTGCATATTGCGCATGCACCGTGGTCTTCTCGACTTCCCTATCACCAGGAGTTTTTCTTTCTCGCTCCCATCCATATTGCAGCAGAAGAGAACGCTAATGCGCTCCTTAGATTTCTTGCCGCCGTGGCATGTGTCATCGCCAAAACAAAAAGTCTTGCCTGGTTATAACTTATAAAAAATGCCGCTTTCATCGGCATTGAATACATCCCGCGGTGCGTAGCCTTCAAGGTGTGCAGGTAGAACATCTGCTATCCAGTCGGCTACAACAGTGTCGTCGACGCTGGCAGACTCTCCAGAAAGGCACTTAAACGCGATGGCATGCCTAGATTTAAATCTGCTCAGTCAGCCTTCGCTGCACTGGAACTGTTCTTGGTTAAGAACAACGGCAAGTTGCTCCGCGCGTTTTCGTAGCAGCAGTCCGTTAACGGGTATATTTCGCGAACGGGCGTCATGAAGCCACATCAGCAGGGCCTCTTCAACGTCAGGATACGAAGCTTCGCGGAGCCGGAACCTCTTGGGTTGCAAGTCACCTAAGACTTTCTTCGCCAAGACTGCCTCTTTGGCGTTGATGATAGTGCTAACCGTCTGCTTCGACAAGCCGTAGGCCACGGGGACGTCCACCTGCTTCTTTCCCTTCTCAACTTGCTCGATGATATCAAGCTTGTCTTTAAAGAAAATCTGCTTGCGCTTCGTCGCTTTGTGACGTACGGCGTTGGCTGATGCGTTCGGCTCTATCGGTTCCATCACACCACGATCACGTCCGCAATGCACAGAGGCCAACAGGATACACAATGACAAACCATGAGGCCAAACAGCCCCAACTGTCCCAATTGAACAAAGCGAAGTACACAGCGCAAGCAGCGCCGAGCATAAGCGCCACTAAACCTTTTATTCCGAGAGGGGCCGCTGTCAAGCGCATGCTTTCTATTCATTTTTCACTTTGACCACAGTTTTATGCAAGTGGTCACTATTGTCCGTTACGAGTCTAAGATTTTTTATCTTTTATCTTTATGTTATTTTGACAACATTGCAATCATTGCAAATTATGGCTCGCTAAATGTAACAGAAGTCGAAGTCAGCCCCGGTAGCCAGATCAATCCAAGCCAAGCGCGGCCTCCCTGAAATGACGGCCGCTTGTGTTGACACCGCCGGCGTGCTTTTCCCGTGCCGCAACTATGCCTAGCGATGCCTGAAATCGGAAACAATTGAATCTCGGATGTCCGTGATAGAAAAGTCCGCTGTAAAGGAGGCCTGACCACCTTGCTGGTGTCACAATTTAGTCAATTATATCCGAATGTCCGTTGTACCCGAGTCCGTTGTAAACGAAGCTCAATCAATGGAAAAGATAGGGAGATCAGCATAACGCCGCGAATTGGTACGAAGTTTTTGAATGTCCGTTGTACCCGAGTCCGTTGTAACGAGGTTATACTGTAGTGAATACTGGACGCGGCAACAGAAATGCAGAACAGCGAACCGAGATGCACTGGGGCTTGGCGCCAAATGAACGGGAAACTCCTTAATTTGCTGTCCGATGTCATGTGACTTTGAGCAACCAATGAGGGGCGACCGCCGGCAGAATAATGAAAAAAATATTCGGCCGGCGCCGAAAATACTCGCCGGGCGTAGCCTCCATGGTTTTAGAAAGGTATAGCGAGCGTTGAGCCACAGTGCCATGAATACAGTAAAGTAGTATATTCCATGAACTCAACGTGGTTGAAGGTGGGAGTAGATACGAAGCGCAAGCCGTAAGAAAGTAAAAGCCGAATTCTCCTGTCTCTGATTCCCCATTAACAGCCATTGGCATGTGCATTGAGCACTATCTGACAGGAAAAGGTTGCTACGTTATACTCGCCGGGCGTAACCTCCTTCGTTTTAGAAAGGTTTAGCAAGCGTTGGGCCGCAGTGCCATGAATACAGTGAACTAGTATATACCATGAAGTCGAGTTGATTAAATGTGGGAAGTAGACATGAAGCGCAAGCCGTAAGAAAGTGTGCGTGTGCCACCTCTCGTTTAGTTTTCGGAATGTCCGTTGGATGGCGGTGCTTCTATATTGGGAATATATAATCAAAAGATGCGAGATGGTGGTACTTGGAGTGTTGAATAGATGGGCGAACCGACACACAGACAGATGCATAGATGGCTGCACTGACGGATGTACGCATGAACGGACGCAGGGGTGTATGCATGGATGAACGCAGGGATGGACCGCACAGATGGACGTGCGGACGCACGAACAGACGCACGCACGGACAGGCGGATGCCTAGTAAATGCTGCCACGGTGATCACCAGATTTACTCACGAAGCCGAGGAACTCGCAATCGCGGTTGGTCTTCACGACCAAAGAAGGGATGTCATCATCATTTCGGACTCAAGAACAGCCATCCGGTCATTCTCATCCGCTTTCGTCTCTACAGCGGCTGCTCACATCACAAGTAAGGTACCTACTCAGGAAAATGAGGTGGAAGTTCCACTGACACATATTGCACGGTTCCCGGCCTATATGGGTAATCTCTCGTCTTGCCCAACCGGCAATCCGAACGAGAAGGCTCACCAGCTAGAGCACGAACTAGCTACCCGCAGCGGTGAGCGGCCCTCTCAGAGAGGTAGCGAATGGGGATGTATGAACTTCAAAGATCCATTGATTACATTTCACGAGATCACAGCTTATAAACTAGGGCGCAGAATTTTCCCTCTTCCGCACCCTAAATTGAATAAAGGACAAGCGGTTACACTTTGGCAACTACAGATGCAAAGGTACATCACACCAACCATACTACACAGACTCGACCCAGATTTCTCACCCCACTGCCCGCACTGTCATCACGACTACTGTAATTTCGAACAGATGCTCTGGTTGTGCCCCTTTAACTCGGGGTCACAACTACCGGACCAAACCTCCTGGGAGGCTGCCACGCACAACACGTAACTCGACAATCAACTGCTGGCTGTCCAGAGGGCTCGGGACATCGCCGAGAGACTCCACCATCCGGCACCATCCTGGGCGGAGCCACCTGGCTGAGCTAGCGGGGCCACCGGCCCCGTCCAGTCTCTGCCGACTTTGGACCAAAATAAAGTTCTCACCCACTCACTCACTCTCGAAGGAAACGAGTAAAACTGCGGTATGCACAGTCGTCTCTGCGCTCCTGCCAGCTGGCCGGCGTCGCTGTGGACGCTGTCGCGTATGATGTCGAGCAAGCCGTAGTTGTAAGGCGTGACGCTTGTCACGTTAGTTCTTTCTTTATGCTGTGGGTCGGGGGTCGTATGAGCACGACACCTCGCGTTATGTGCCATACGCATGCTAACGCTTTCCCTTCTGTTGCGACTCTCTTACCTCGACTTTGTTGCACTCTCGCATGCGACTGCATTATACGATAGTTTTCTCCAGCTGATTATTCTGTGAATCCATCTACGGGTGTCTTCATTTTTGTGACGACGAGAATGTGCGGCGCGTAACCATGTGAATGTGGCCTTCCGACCTTATGTTCTTGAGAGGTCATGGGCGCTTTGTTTGGCTTCGGCCTATTTTAAATACCTGGTTCGTATTGGGTAACTTAGCCTTAGAGCAGGCGGCATGAGGACGTTACCCGATTTTTGGGGTTGAATTGAGGTGCTCTCGCTATAGGTTTCTGAAGCTTGATTTAGATGCATGCTTTACGAGCCAATGTCTGTGATCTGTTCGGGAGCCCTGCCCAAGTCAGAAATAAAACCAGGTTAGTTAGCTTCGGCAATGAAAGAGGGAGGAGGAAGGGGAGAAATGAAAGGCAGGGAGGTCAAACAGACACGTTCGGTTTGCTACCCTGCACATGGAGAAAGAATGAGGGGAATAAAGGAAAAGAGAGAGAGAAGTGAAGGGAAACGTGTGTGTAGATGTGACCTTGTCAATTGCACGGTTATAAGCGGTCGCGTAGTCCGGTCGTCTTTAGAAAACTTAGCAATGCCCGCGTCGCTTTGCTGGCCTGCGACGCGTAGAGCCATGAACCAAGGATCTTCTCTTCGGATAAACGGTCTACTGTCTAGTGTCTCTAACGTTTCGCGCAGCAAGGTGCGTTCGCTCGCAAAACGTTCACATGAACACAGTAGATGTTCTATTGTCTCGCCAGCCCCGCAGGGGCGTCTGCGCAAGTAGGCGTTTGGTGTGTAGCGACACCACGGACCCGAGCTAACGGGGGAGTTTTGACTCCCTCCCACGCCTAGCCGTGCGTGGCTTTGCCGTGTCCGGGGAAAAGGGGATCCTGGGGGTTGAGCCGACGCTGGGTGCTTGGACCTTTAAGGCCCCCCGGCAGAGGCAACACACCCCTTTGGCCCCGGCTTCACGTAGACGGCACCCCTGGGCTGACCCACCCAGGGGAAATCGGCAGTCGCCTTTTCCTATCTCTCTCTCTCCCACATCTTCGTCTTTTCACCTCTTTAAATCTATCCTGTCCTCTAATTTCTTCTGTTACTTCCCCATTTTCATGGGCGGCTTGGGTTAACCTTGTGCAACTAGCCAACCTTGGCCTACGCGCATTAGGTTATCGTAGCGGTGTACGGCTGGCGTCTGCATGTTTCTCGTTTCATGAACCTTGGAGCGTCCCCTCGTTGGGCTCCGTGGTGGGTGGCCGCCATCGTTATTGAATAACATTCCTCTATCATGCAGAGAAGTTTTCCACTCCTCAATGATCGTGCCGCCTCAAAGCGCGTACGCACTGAAGAATTTTCCTTTTTCAGCCGACCCAAAGAAGTATTCCCTCGCTATCATGTTGTACACAGTGAGAAGCCCAACAAAACAGCCAGAACAGTGTCCCCGTTCATAGTATCGCGGTCCCTGACAGCCACATTAGGTGATGGCTACAAAGTTACAAAAATGGCTAGTGGTGACCTTCTTTTAGAACTCCGTGACAAAACACAATTTGACAAACTAAAGAACCTTGCAACATTCAGCGACATCCCCATCAGCGTAACATCTCATCGATCCATGAACTCTGCACGTGGAGTTGTTTCTGACACAGACCTCCTTGACCTGACGGAGGCTAAACTCCTCGAGGGCTGGAAAGAACAGAATGTGACCAACGTGAAGCGAATCACTATCCGAAGGAACAATCAGGAAACCCCCACGAAACACTTGGTACTGACCTTTGCCACCAGTGAACTACCACAAACAATAGAAACTGGCTATACAAAGACACCGATCAGACCCTACATACCAAACCCCCGCCGATGTTACCAGTGTCAAAGGTTCGGCCATGGCTCTCAGAGCTGTCGTGGTCGACCTGCTTGTGCCAAATGCGGTGCCCAAGGCCACATCTCTGACAATTGTAATGAAACCCTACATTGTGTAAACTGTGATGGAGACCACGCATCATATTCACGTTCTTGTCCTCAGTGGAAAAAAGAAAAAGACATTATTACGCTGAAGATTCGCGAAAATATCTCATTCAAGGAAGCACGCCGAAGGTGTTCGGCTTTTCACGGCACAACTTACGCTGATGCGGCGCGTCAGGGGGCAGCGTCGCATCACCCTCCGCCACTACCTAGGCCCACGCAAAGTGAGCAATCGGGTGTGGTGGCCGCCACCATGGTGGAAGCAGGCAAGCCTGCTCCACCTACCAAGCCAGAGACTCGGGTGACTCCAGGGTCGTCGGGTCGCCCGACCACGTCTCACCAGGCGAGGTCGCAAATACGCAGCAGCAGCTCGCGTACGCGGGCGTCCAGTGCTTCACGTGAGGCAATGGACACAAACACGGTACCTCAGGTACAGGAAACGCGGCGTGGCTCCATAGAGCACGCTAAAAGAACCAAGAAACCAATAACAGGGCCCGACAACGGCCCTGCTACTTAAGTTACAACTTCCCACTTGAACAGCCACTTCATTTTCGTACACACAGCACCACTTTCCATCAAATATGGAAACACAGATTCTACAATGGAATGTCAGAGGCCTTCTCACTAACCTCGACGATGTCCAAGAACTTTTACACATTCACTCACCAAAAGTGCTGTGTGTACAGGAAACACATTTAAAATCTAAACACACCAACTTTCTATGCAGTTACATTATTTTCCGAAAGGACCGTGATGATGCGGTAGCATCATCTGGAGGTGTAGCTGTTATAGTTAAGCAAGGTTTAGCATGTAAACACTTGAAACTCCTAACGTCTCTTGAGGCAGTGGCTGTTCGAGTGGTGCTTCTAGGCAGACTTGTCACCGTTTGCTCTATATACATACCTCCACATATTCAACTACGCAAACATGAATTCCAGTCTTTGATGGATGAACTTCCCGAACCCTATCTTGTTCTAAGGGACTGTAATGCACATAACAGGCTATGGGGCGACTCTCGTTGCGACGCCCGAGGTCGACTGATTGAACAGTTTCTTCTCTCTTCAAGCGCTTGTCTCCTGAATCGGAAAGAACCAACCTATTATAACCTCGCTAACAATACCTATTCCTCAATAGACCGGAGCATAGTATCTCCATCGCTTGTGCCTCTACTTCACTGGAAAGTCATCACTAATCCCTACGGAAGTGACCATTTTCCCGTAGTTTTGAGCACAACTACATCAACTGAATGCCCGCCCCAGGTTCCAAAATGGCTATTAAGCAAAGCCAACTGGGAACAGTTTTCTACCATCACACATATAAATTGGCACGACATATGCACTTTAGACATTGAAGCGGCTGTCGACTACTTCACAGCATCTTTGATCGATGCAGCAACAAAAAGCATACCACAAACAAATGGACATCATCGAAAACGACGTGTGCCATGGTGGAACTCAGAGTGCCAAAATGCACGCAGGCAGCAAAACAAAGCATGGAGGGTGCTTCGGAACTCACCAACAGCCGAAAATCTTGCCACATTTAAGAAAATGAAGTCTCAGGCCAGGAGAACGCGTCGGCAGGCCAGAAGAGAAAGCTGGCACAAGTTTTTATCGGGGATTAATTCTTATACCCAAGAGGCTAAAGTCTGGAACATGGTTGGTAGAGTAGCAGGAAGACAAGTGCATTCACTCCCACTCGTGAACACACAGGGAGACAGCCGGGAAGATCAGGCGAACTTCCTCGGTGCATACTTCGAGCAGGTCTCTAGCTCGTCACACTATACTGAAGCTTTTCTAAGATACAAAGCAAAAATCAAAAAGCAGAAACTGGAATACAAGTGTACAAAATACGAGGCATACAACCAACCTTTCAACTTAGCTGAGCTACAAACATCACTAAATTCCTGCAGTAATTCTGCCCCAGGCCACGACCATGTCATGTATGACATGTTGAAAAACCTGCCGCTTGAAACGCGAAAAACTTTACTCTCCCTATACAATGCTATCTGGCTTTCTGGCACCATACCTACTTCCTGGAAAGAAGCCATTGTTATCGCTATTTTGAAACAGGGCAAGGACCCTTCCTCTGTTTCAAGTTATAGGCCAATTGCACTAACCAGCTGCCTTTGTAAAGTTTTTGAAAAAATGATAAACCGCCGACTTTTATATTTCCTTGAAACACACAATCTGCTTGACCAATACCAATGTGGGTTTCGAGAGGGTAGATCTACCACCGACCATCTGGTGCGTATCGAGGCACAGATCCGAGACGCTTTCGTCCACAAACAATACTTTCTTTCTGTGTTTCTCGATATCGAAAAGGCTTACGACACAACATGGCGTTTCGGCATATTAGGAGACTTGTCTCACCTGGGTGTGCGTGGTAGAATGCTTTCCATAATTGAGAGTTACTTGTCCAATCGGACATTCCGTGTCCGAGTGGGCAGTGTTCTCTCACAAACATTTGTCCAGGAAACAGGCGTGCCACAAGGTGGTGTACTTAGCTGCACACTTTTTATTATCAAAATGAATTCCTTGCACTTGTCCATCCCTCGCAATATGTTTTATTGTACATATGTCGACGACGTTCAGCTTGGCTTCAAGTCATGCAACTTAGCAATGTGTGAGCGGCAGGTTCAACTGGGTTTAAATAAGGTCTCCAAATGGGCAGATGAAAACGGATTTCGACTTAACTCACAAAAAAGCACGTGTGTTTTGTTCTCTCGAAAGAGAGGCATGCACTCGGAACCTGACATTCGACTGAACGGGCAACGTCTGTCTGTCAAAGCCGAGCATAAATTCTTAGGCCTAATCTTGGACAACAAGTTGACATTCGTGCCGTACATCAAGTATTTAAAAACAAAATGTTTAAAAGCCATGAATGTTATAAAAGTGTTGTCACGTACTACGTGGGGTAGTGATAGGCAATGCCTCATGAACCTCTATAGAAGCCTCATTCGCACCCGCTTAGATTATGGGGCCGTTGTCTATCAGTCTGCTACTCAAAGTGCCTTGAAGATGCTGGACCCCGTGCACCATTTGGGCATCCGCCTTTCTACGGGTGCTTTTCGCACCAGCCCCGTAGAAAGCCTTTACGTTGAGTCAAATGAGTGGTCGCTTCATCTGCAAATAACTTACATGTCCTTTGTTTATTTCCTTAAGGTGAAAGCAGACAAGGAGCACCCCTCATACTCTACAATTAATGATTTGTCGAGCTCAACTCTGTTTCAAAACAGGCCATCGATGAGGCAGCCCTTATCAGTTCGCCTGAAGTGTCTAGCTGAAGAAACTGCAGTGTCACTTGAACACAGTTTAATGGCTCCTGTAGCATACCCGCCACCGTGGCAGTGGCAGACTATAGACTGCGATGTGTCTTTCCTAGAAGTTACAAAACATGCACCTCTTGCCCACATCCGAACATACTTTTTGGAACTTCAACACAAATACACACGTCCTGAGTTCTTCACAGATGCCTCCAAGACTAACTCCTCTGTGTCCTACGCTGCTGTCGGCCCATCCTTTTCGGATGCTGGCCCTCTACATCCACGCACAAGTATCTTCACAGCGGAAGCTTACGCGATACTTGTGGCAGCTAAACACATCAAACAATTACAAATACAAAAAGCAGTAATTTTTACAGACTCCCTCAGTGTGGTAACGGCTCTGCACAGTCTTAAAAAACAAAAAAACCCGGTCCTTGTCTCACTTTACTCCATTTTGTGCACACTCTACACACTCAAACAACATGTTGTTGTGTGCTGGGTGCCAGGGCACCGTGAGATCCAAGGCAACGTGAGGGCGGATCAGCTCGCTGCATCCGTCCATGAGAGCACCGCCATTACATCCATATCAATCCCGGCCCTTGATCTTAAGCCGTCTCTCAAACGAAACCTCAGGGACTACTGGCAGAGCAAGGGGGATACACACACACAAAACAAACTACACGTTATTAAGCCACACCTTGGTCATTGGCTGCCCGTATCGAAATCGCGTCATACAGAGGTAACACTAACAAGACTCAGGATAGGACATACATACACGACACACACATATCTTTTGTCCGGTGGTGATCCACCGTTGTGTGATAAATGTGGTGAGGCATTAACAGTTCTTCACGTTTTAATCCAATGTAAACAATTAGACACTCTTAGAAGACAACACTTTCCATTACCCTACCGACAACATATAGCTTTACACCCTGCAATGTTCGTCGGTAGGGAACCGCTTTTTAGTCACAAATCATTGTTAGCGTTTTTTAAAGAAATTCATAGTTTTCATATCATATGCCCGGGCATCCTGTAGCATGACCTCTCCAGAGAGGTTTTTGCTGCGGTGATTACACAAGAAAGCACGTGCCTCACGGCCCTTGGACGCAAGGGTATGAACGTGTGAGGCACTTGTGCTAATGCCATACATATCCACCATCGTCTTTTATTATCACCGACTTTTGTCATCTATTCACACCACACACACATTTCGCGGCATGGTCATGATTTTATTACTTGTATGTTTTTACCCGCCTTACCGTGAGGATTTTTATGGCCCTTATACAGCCGCTAATCACAATCATCGTCCACATTCCATGTCCCATGAATTGGCGCTCTTTGGCCATCAAATGGCCCTTGCTCCAAAAAACACCATATATCATCATCATTGTCTCGCCAGTGTCGCACGATTCACATCGGGAGCTATCCGCCATTCCTATGCGAAAGGAGTACGCCTTCGTAAAAGCTACTCCTAATGACAGGCGGCACAGTAAACTTGCATCCTGGCGGGAGAGGTGCTATAGAACTTGAAGTTTTCTCGATGGGTCCTATTTGTGTAGGCGGTGGTTCCCAACACTGGGGTCACTCAGCCAAGTTTCCGACAGAGTGAAGGCCCCTTGCAGCGTCGATTCTCGACAATGGAATTGAGGTTGTCTGGGCGTCTGCGTGGGCGGATCGGGCAGCATTGTCAGCAAGGTCGTTACCGACAGTACCACAATGTCCCGGTAACCACTGGAACACCACGCCATGTCCTTTCGATAAAACTTCCTGAAGCACTTCTCTTATTTCATTCACTAGTTGTTGATGCACCCTTTGTCGTAAATCTGATTGCAAGCTCTGAAGGGATGCCCTGGAGTCGCAGAACACAGCCCATTTTTGAGGCCGGGCTTCCGCGATATAAAGTATAGCAGCACGTAAGGCGGCAAGCTCCGCTGCTGTGGATGTTGTCCAATGCGATAGTTTGAACTTTATAGTGACCTGGTACGTCGGGATGACAACAGCACCTGTGGAGCTGTCAGCCGAGATTGATCCATCGGTGTAAATGTGGGTCCTCTGGCCGTATTTTTTGTTGAGTAGCGACAATGTCACCTGTCGTAGGACCACTGTTGAATGACGGCTCTTGTTCGTTATTCCCGGAATAGTGAGGCACACCTATTGTTGTTGTAAGCACCACGGAGGTGACGCTGGTCATATTGCTGGAGTGAAACCAAAAGGAAGGCATTCCTATGGGCAGAAATAATCTTTGAAAACATTGCTTGTGGTCTTTGAAGTGGCAACACTGCAACATAGTGACCAAGAACTCGGCAGAGGTGTCTTATGTGGGCTATCAAATTGTTAGTGGTGATGTATGTATGAATTAGATGTTCTCTTGCGATCATAATTGCCCCGTAAGTTGAGGTGCATCGCGGCAATCCTAAGCACACGCCTAGTGCTTGTCCTTGCAGACTTTTGAGGGTGCGGATGTTCGTCTTGCACGTACTTGCCAGTAGCGGCAAGCTGTAGCGCAAAAATCTCAGAAACAGTGCCCTGTATAGCTGCATCATTGACCTTATCGATGTGCCCCAAGATTTTCCACAAAGGAACCGCATTATGTGGACGATGGAAGTTAGCCTTTTCTACAGGTAACTTCAGTGGGCACATCTCGAAAGGTCTCTGTCAATAATCACACCCAGGAAGCGATGGTTCTTCTGGTGTGGAATATTTTGTCCATTGATGATAATGGGGCATTGTGTCATGGCTCTGCGAGTAAACGCAACCAATGCACATTTCTCCGTTGAGACGGAAAGACCTTTCTTGCAGAGATATGAGCATGTCAGGGTGGCAGCCTGCTGGACTCTTGCACGTACTTGTAGACCAGTTACAGCCGAAGTTCATAGACAAATATCTTCAGCATATATGGATATGAAAAAATTGGCGAAATTTCACGAAGGCCTACCATCACGATGTTAAATAACGTGGGACTTAATACGGCACCCTGAGGGATGCCACGGGAGGTATGGTAATTGGTGGTAGGTCCATCGTAGGTTTGTACAAAAAAGGACCTTCTCGTCAAATAATCCTGGATCCATTGGAACATCCGACCACCGATTCCGACAGCTTTCAACGAGTCTAGGATGGCTTTATGTGTTATGTTATCATAAGCCCCTTTGACATCGAGGGAGAGTGCCAGTGGTATGCGCTTGAGGCTCTTCTGTTGCTGGATAAATGTTGTGAGATCAATCACGTTGTCAAGAGATGACTTACCTCGCCGAAAAACCGTCATACAGTTTGGGTATACGTTGTAGCGCTCGAGGTACCATTCTAGGCGTGTAAGTATCATCCTTTCTATGACTTTTCCTACGCAACTTGAGAGGGTAATAGGGCGAAATGATGTCGAATTCAATGGTGACTTTCCTGCTTTGAGTAGTGGCACAAGTCGACTTATTTTCAAATCCTGGGGAACAATGCCCGCCTGCCATGAGTGGTTGTAATAGCATAACAACTGTCCCCTGGCCTCCTGTTGAACGTTGGCTAGAGCGGCGTAGGTGATGCCATCGGGTCCCGGTGAAGATGATCGTCGGAGAGCCGCCAAAGATGCGTCAAGTTCTTCTATAGTGAAAGGATTGTCCATTTCGGAGATGCGGGGTTCAGGGATAACACTTTTAATTGTGCCAGTGGACAAGGCTGACACACCAGCGATTCGCGTACAAGACTCATTTGCCACTTCAAGTTGGGTGCGGTCTAAGTGTAGAGCTAAAGCCATGAAAGGATGTCTTTGTTGGGGAGTCGAGCGCAGGCCACGAATAGTGCTCCAGATGCGTGACAACGGCTTTCGGGGATCCAATGATTCACAGAATGATTTCCAGCGTTCCTGTTCAAGTTTGTCTAAACGTCGTTGGACCTTTTTCTGTATGCGTCGTGCCAGCCTCAAATCGCGTATTGCTTTCGTCCGTCTGTATCTCCCTTCCGCCCTTCGGCGAAGCGCACACAGTCTTTCCAGTTCAACGTCGAAATCTGAACGCTTGCCGGTGAACGGGAGGAGACAGGAAGCTTCCCTCATTGACTCTTTGATGACATCCTCCAAGTTCTGGCCAGGGTCTTCACGGCGCGTATTTTCCACGAGTCGCTGAAATTTGGACCAATCAATTCTTCGTGTTGTTGTCCTAGAAGAGGAGTTAGTAAGACCCCTTATTCGCATGTAAGTTGAAATGTCACTCCCATGCGTTTCGATGTCTGAAAACCAGTGCACTTGTGACCGGAAGTTTCTGGATACCAGAGTCAAATCGAGGCAACTGCTGTACGTAAGGCCCCACAGGTATGTAGGACTGCCATCATTTAATAAATATAGGTCGTGCTTGGAGGCGAATGACACGAGGTTTCTTCCTTCAGCGTTGATAGTCGAACTACCCCAGATTAAGTGAACTGCGTTGAAATCTCCAGTTATAACTCACGGGTCCGTAGTTGTCAGTGTGTCTCGTAGTCGGTCTTGTTCAAACCATCCGGATGGTGATATGTAGACATTAAGGAGTGTGAATGACACTTTTTCCTTTTTAACATGTAAGCAGACATATTGATTGTCATCATGCGGTTGAACTGCGTGATGCACATATGTGAAATCTGTGCGAATGTAAACAACCACCTTGCTCCGTTCCTCGCACGTTGAAGAAACTAAAGATTTATACCCTGATAGTTTAGGAAGTTGTTGCACGTTTGGTTTACATATAGCTATAATAAGAATACGATTCATGAATATATACTGACGGAATGAAGAGATGCGGGATCTCGGGCCTCTTGCATTCCACTGCAGTATCGACGCTTGTCGGACATCGTTGCGGAAGGAGTAAATTGGTCGAGCCATGGTTGCCACTGGAGACTTGCAAGTACTGGACTTAGAGCATCCAGTTCTTGTAGTGCACTCTGAGCGAGTGGAGACTTCAGGCTGCTGCACAGCTTTCTCATGGCATCCAGCAGTTTTCGAAACATTCTGATGACTTCTGTGTCCTCCTCACGCAGCTTGTCAGCCTCTGGCTGAAGGGATGTGATTGTTGATATGCGCTTGGAATTAGCAGGTGCCTGTGATTTCGGCAATGAAGGCCGAACTGATTCATTTGCAACACGGCTGTTCGTTGGTTTCTTGACCGTGCTGGCCGCCTTCGGTCTAGGAGGCAAGGGCGATGGAAGAGGGAAGGGTAGTGGAGTGGCGCTGTCGATGCAGCCTCTGCAGCATTCTTTGATGAACTGCGGTGACGATGACTCCTCTTTCGGACGGTCCTGGCAGCCTCTCGATGTGACGAATTGTCTCTGACCATTTGTTTCAAAACCGCTATTTCTCTTTTGATTTTGGGGCATTCTTTTGACGAAGCTGCATGCGACCCATGACAATTCGAGCATTTGAGGGTAGTTGCTTCGCATTCATCCGGAGAATGGGCTTCCGCGCAACGAGGACACACCGTCTTATTTTCGCATACGCTTCTCACGCGGCCCAGCTTCATGCACTTATGACACTGTAAGGGCTTCGGTACGAAAGGTCACACAGAATGCCGAAAATGGCCCATATTTACGTGTGAAGGAAGAGAGTCATCCTTGAACATGATCTTCAAGCAGCGTGAGTTTCCCTAACGGACAACTTTTGCGATGACGCTGCCTTCATTTGCCGGTTTGACCAGAACATCGAAGTCGGAGCTGGGAATGGCAGTATCCACATCGTTGATGACTCCAGTGATGACGTTAGAGCTCACAGGAATATAGGAGAAAACTTTCAATCCCCCCAGCTCGTTGACGTTGCGTAGTATATTAAGTGCCGCAGCATGTAATACGTCGATGGCCAATACGTTCTTACGCGTGTTCACTCTGATGTCTGTGATCTCGTTTGGCACGAGTCCTTCCAGCATCACTGAAACAGATTGTCTGTTGAGGCACTTCATGTTACCGTCTGGTACCTCAGGGACAAAAAGGATAGTGTTCGTTACGGGTCTCCTTGGCACTCTGTCGTTCAACGTACTCGATGACGAAGATGTTCTGACGTTCCACCTCTTCGCTTTACGGCTCTGCACCAGCTTAAAATTGTCGTCGTCGGAAGGCTCTTCGCTGCTCATTGGATAAACAAGAGTGCCCTCGCTGTCGTAGTCGCTGTAGCGTCCCGTACGATTCCTGGATGCGGCCACCGCCAACGCCGCCGTATCTGGTGGACGTCTGTGGGGGTCCACGTCCATCAACGATGGACTTGGATGTGATATTCGTGAAGTTCACTTATATTTAGGTGAAAAAAGAGGGCGCCTTATGGAACAGCGATCTGCTAAGTAGTCACTTCGTCGTCGTCCGCCAACGAAAGAAAAGTCATAAGGTCCCTTACGTACTTCTTTCAAGGACCTAGAGATCTAAGTGACATTATTGGTCTTTCTTTAACCCGGTACCGTCAAAAATGTTCTTTCGTCCAAATTTCGGTGTGGGTGTCGTACAACTCTTTTTTTTCTACATCACGAGTGCGTACATAAGGGCACCACTTTTTTGTGCGTCTCAAGGAGAGTAGAATTCTAGCATGACAAAAAATATGCTCCAGATCATTTGAGATTTGCGATGCGTGAGAGGTATACATGCTGTATATAAACAACTCGCCCTTATTATGTCTACGTAAGCGTGAAGCGAGGAATGGTTGTCTGAGGAGGCCCGATGTGGAGTGAGGCGTGAGCTTGGACCAACATGTCTAGTTCACTACAGAGAGAAGCAACAGAGAGAGAGAGAGATTGACTTTATTTAAACATATCCTGAGGAGGCTGAGAAAGGCCTATTCTGACCCTTAATTCAACCTGGAGGCTCCGCCCAGGATGGCGCTGGCAGCCGAAGGCTTGTAGCGATGTCCCGGGCCCTCTGGACTGCCTGTAGTTGCAGCTTGTATTGATTGCTCTTGAGGGCTTCCTGCCAAGCCTCTTGGGTATTCAGTTGTGCTGTGCTATGGGTAGGGCACAGCCAGAGCATGTGTTCGAAATTGCAATAGGAATGGTTGCAAAGGGAGCATGTGGGTGGTGTGTCGGGGTCGATTCTGTGTAAGGTGGATGGTGTTGTGTATGTACGTGTTTGCAATCTTCTGAGAGTTAGAGCTTGTGCTTTGTTAAGTTATGGGTGCGGTGCTGGGAAGGCACGTCTTTGTCCCCGGTAATGTGAAGTGATCTCGTGGTATGTGAGTGCTTTGTCCTGGCTGCAGAGATTCTCGTACCGCTCACTCATCGAGGGGTCGTTGTCCGCGGCGCGGCGTGTGAGCTCACGCGCCATGCGGTCGACCTCTTCGTAGGGATTGCAGTGGTCGAGTCCCGGTAACTGTCCCATGTGGGCTGGGAACCAGGATACGTAGATTTGAGCTTTTTCTTCCTTAACAAGGGTTTCTTTGCTCTCGTACTCTGTTATTGCGTTGACGGTGAGTTTCCCAGTACTTCTAGCTACTAGGCCAGCCGCGAACGTTCGTGCCGCCGTCTTAGAGTCTGTGTATATTGTGGAGTAGGCTTGGCAGCTTTGCAAGGCTAGCGCGATCGCCATTTCCTCTGCTTCGTGGACATGGCTTGTTTGGACAGTTGCCGCGTTTATGAGGTTTCCGTCTATATCAACGACAGCTATGGCTAACGCCTCCCTGCCATAGTAGCGGGCGGCATCTGTGAATAGCACGTGCGTGTTGTGTTTTTTTGCCTTGTTTATAAGCGCCCTCGCTCTGTCCTTCCTTCGCCCTTTGTTGAACGTAGAGTGAACGTTGCGGTGGATTGGCTCAACCCTAATGTGCTTCCTCACGTCATTACAAAGTTGTGTTCTTTTCTCTGGTTGAAAAATTGGGCAAATGCCTGCGTCTCGTAGGATGAGATGGCCTGCCTGCGTCAATGACAGGCGTGTGATCTGTGCCACTCTCTGAGCCTCAAAAATTTCTTCGGCTGTGTTGTGCAGACCAAGTTGCTCGAGTTTCTCGTTGCTCGTGCTATTAAGCAAGCCGAGTGCCGTTTTCAGTCCCTTGCGGAGCATGGAGTCGACCTTTTTGATTTCAGCCTTCGTAAGTTTCAGAAACGGGGACGCGTATGCTACGTGACTTACGAGAAAAGCGTGATACGCCTTCATGATGTTGTCTTTTAGGAGGCCAGCTCTCTTGTTGGCGATTCTTGCAATGCCCCTTGAAAAATTGTTCGTGCTTTTTTCAAGGCGCTTGAGTGCTTCTTTGTTGTGGCGCTCCTTGGCGCTTAACGTTAGCCCTAGTACTTTGACCGTATACACTTGTGGTATCGTTTGGTTGTTCTCAGCTTTGAGCACTACTTGCTGCTCCTCTTCGCCCGAATTCCGTCGAGGGTGAAAGAGCGTTAGAGTAGATTAGGTGGGGGACAGTGCTAGTCCAGTTGGCTTGAGAAATTCTTCAGTTGTAGTCAGTGCTTGTTGAAAGATTCCTTCCAAGGCACCATATGAGTGGCCACATGGGACCCATATGGTAATATCCGCGTATATGGCATGGTGCACAGATGGGATTTGAGTGAGCTTCTCCGACAACCTGTGCATCGCCACATTAAAGATCAATGGCGAGAGCACTGACCCTTGTGCGGTGCCGATATTTCCGAGTAGTTCGGGTTCGCCGCATTGCTCTCCTATGCATATGGTGGCGGTTCGGTTCGCCAGAAAGCCTTTAATGTAGTTGTAGAATTTCTCGCCAAGGTTCACGTGCGATATTTCACCCAGTATGGGTTCATGTTTTACGGTGTCAAAGGCCTTGGCGAGGTTCAGGGCTAATATGGCTTTGGGCGAGTGGAGGAGGCCGTAACATATGTGTTCTCTTAACATCAACATGGCGTCCTGTGTGGACAGTGCCCTGCGGAAGCCAATAATGTTGTGTCGAAAGACACCATTGCTCTCAATGTGGTCCGTGATACGGTTGAGTATTGCATGCTCAGCTACTTTTCCAATGCAAGATGTGAGTGATATGGGCCTTAAGTTATCGATGCTCAGCGGTTTTCCAGGTTTCGGGATGAGCGAAACCTTGGTACTACGCCATTCTTTAGGCACGGTACCCGTTTCCCATGCCTCATTTATCTTCTTAGTAATGATTACAATTGCTTTATCGTCTAGATTCCGTAGCAGTTTATTGTCGATTCCATCTGGCCCTGGCACCGATCTGTCATTGAGTTGTTGTAGAGCGTACCGTATTTCAGCTTCGCTGAATGGTTCGTCTAGCTTTTCTTGCGGTCGACCTCCATATGAGGGATTTTTGTTTTCCCAGGCTACTGATTTGCTTTCCAGTGGGAGATATTTTTGGCCTAGCGTTTTGAGAAGAGCTTGGGATCCACCGCTATCCTGGGCGTGCTTGTGCACCAATCGTTCAATTCGCAGCCTGGTGCCGCCTCTGGTGGGTTTGTCGCTGTCCGCCATAAGGTGTTTGAGCAGCCCCCATTTGCTTCCCTTCCTCATTTTGCCATCTGCTTCGTCACATGTGTTGTTCCACTTCTGGGTGCAGAGTGTTTTGGCGTGATATTCGATTTCGCAGCCAAGGTACGCGATTTTTGCGCGTAAGTGTCTGTTGAGCTTGTTTTTACGCCACGCTTCTTTTAGGTCATGCTTTTTCTGCAGCAAACTGGCCAGGTGAGAGTCCATTGCCTGGATGGATTCATCAGTCTCGACTTCTTTGGTGGCCTCATTCACTGCCATTTTTAATTCATTTAAGAGGGCTTCATATGATAGTTCTGTATTGCCCTTCTGCTCCCGTATTTTACGGAACTGGTCCCAGTCTGTGATTTTGAATTTTCTTGGCGCTTTCGCCTCGTTCTCAACAGTAATTTCTAGCATGCAGTGTTCGCTACCTAGGTCTTCGGCGAGGTTATCCCAGGTAGCTCTGACGTTCTTGGTGAAGGTTAAGTCCGGCATTGTGTCCCGCTGTACCGAATTACCTCTTCTTGAAGAGAGGGAAAGGTTGTTTATCAGCTGTAGGTCCAGCGCATTCGCGCTTTCTGCTAACTTGGTGCCTTTTCCTTCGCTTTTTAAGTATTCCCATTCGGTACTCCTGGCGTTAAAATCGCCCGCTACTATAAGCCGATTGTCACCCGCCATTTTTACCGCCGAGGTAACCAGTCTGTTGAAATCTCTTTTCTTATCTGATGGAGGACTGTAAACATTGAGCACAAAGATGCTTCTTTTAACATGATTCACTTAAAATCGCCCAAGCAACCACGTTAGCTTCTTTTAACAGCCCTGTGTGGTAAGATTTCCACCAGGACCGTTTCCAGGCCTTTTTTGTATACGGGGGCGTCCCTTTCGGCGAACATTATGTCCTTCCGGATGAAAGTAGCCACTCCTCGCGTCTTGCTGTGCTCGGGGTGCAGGGTCGGCCTGGCTACCCTGTACCCCTGTATGCCAATGCTTTTAGCAGTTTTGCTTTCTCCACATTCCTGTAGCAATATTATATGCGGCTTTTTTTAGAGGCTAGCAATAGTTGTGTTAGTGCTGCTTTGCGTTTCTGAAGTGAGTTACAGTTCCACTGCCAGATCTTAATCTCTTTACGGTCAGCAGCCATTTTGGCTTGGTAGCTTGTGTGCGCAGCGGCTCGTTATTTCCGCGAGATTGCGTGCTTTCACTGGTCGGACTTTAGCTCTAGAAGTTATGCTCGGCACGCTTGCCGTAACCGCTGGTTTGCCCGCGCTTAGGTTCTGAGGCACCTGCCACAGGTGGGTTGGCTACCATCTTCTCCTGGCTCACGAGCCTCTGGTCAGCTTTGTCAGTGTAAGTCTTAAAGGTTTCCATAAACTTGGCAAGCGTGTTTGCCAACGCATCAATTTTGTTGTAGAGCTTAGTTGTCGCGGACTCGACATTTGTCATTGGGGCTTCTTTTTCTATCGAGACCATCTCGATCTCCTCTGTCGTGTCGCTGTCGCTGTCTACGGCTTTGCGTTTGTGTGTGTTGTGGATCGTTTGTTGTGAGCGTGTTGTGGGTGGTGCCGGTGAGCTCGACAGATTAATTCCGTGGCTGCTCTCTATTCTAGGTATTGAGGCCCGGAGCTCTTCAAGCTCCTTCTTGAGGGCCCTGTTTTCTTGTTCAAGGGCTACAATCCGAGAATCGGGAGCATGCTCTGGCTGTGCCTTACCTTTGAGCTGGCTGCTTGTGCTTCGTGATTAACCTGCAATCCTGCTGGCCCAGGAGCCATTGTTCGGCTGCTGCTGCTGCGTGGCTGTTGGTCTCGTTCTCGATCGAGATCTAGAGCACTCCCGAGATGACAGGCGGTTGTCGGATCCCGACAGGGTCGAGGGGCGCCCTCCGGAACGAGAACGGCCTCTGGATCGAAAACGCCTTCTGGATCGGGAACGCCCTCTGGATCGGGATCTCCCCCTGGATAGAGAACGGTGATGGACGCTCGAGGCGTTCTTTCGTCCCGGCACCTGGTTGTGGCAGGGTCCCTTAAATGTGACAGATGTTGGTGCGTCTTGACGTTGTTTTGCTTGCCACTCTTGCTTTCTGCGTCTTCTTCTCCTTCTCACTATGTATGGAATGTGGAAGCGTCTTTTGCATTCGCGATCTTCGGTGGGGTGATTTCCATCGCAAAGCTTGCATTTCGCCTCGCAGTGATGCACGCCGTCTTCTTGTAGCGTTTCACCGCAGTTGTGACATTTCTTGCTCGTTGCTTCGGCTGGTTGCTGTGCTCGACCGTCCCAGCGGCCAGCTCCTCGTTCGTCGGAGTCGTCTGTCTTCGGCGTCCCATGGCGGTGGCCCATCCTGGTCCGTCAAAGATCTCCGCGCTTACTTCCATTCCCTCCACGGTTAGGGTAGAAGGCATTTTCAGTGCTTGGTTGTCGGCTGCGACGTACAAAGGTTGATCCAGTAATTGCCGCGTCTGGCCGAGCCCTTGGCTACGTGTAACGGCCGTACTCCTCGCCAAACCTAGGTGTATTTAGGGTTAGCGAGGACGCTCACCGCGTCGCAACTTTAAAGTCCAAAAATATGTCTAAGAGTTCACTCACTGCCAAAATGGCGTCTTCACTGAAACCGCAGTGAAAACGCCATTGCTTGTTCGAATAAGCACAAAGCCAAATGATCTTGGAGCAAAGAAACGACCGAAAACATTTCGAAAAGCGGGAGCCGACGTTTTCACGTCCGCGCTCCTCGACGCCACCTAGCGATCCTCAGAGAAGCAACAAAGATAGCGTTGGTTGTGAAGCCCACCCACACGTTCTGCGAGCTCACGAAAGTGAAGTGAGACAAACTTTCTTTCCTCGTATTCTTAAGTTCCTGTTGCTGAAACCATGAAAAAAAATATTGACATCGTCGAAAATAACGTCAGTCCTTGTCAGCCACGAATATTTATCGAACTCTAGAACATGCTCAGTTTCCCAGCCTTACCTCATTTTACCGCAGCTGATAAAGACAGCAACGATTACGACACTCGTACAATATAATAGTAACTTCTACTACCTTTGACACGCCAAGTAATAATGACAAGGCTTATTAAATCTACAGCAGAGAACGTTCGCAAAAAGTAGGAAACGTGCAAAGGCGTTAAAAAATGCTGCGGTTACTTTAACGTTAACCCTTTTTGGAAAATGCGGTATACTGTAACAGGATATTTTATGCACCTAAAAATAACAAAATTGTGAAGGCAGTGTTTTTGTGAGAAATACGCCTCAGTCAAGACAGTCAATTGGTAGATGTGGGAAAACACGCAGTCTGGTATTAAAGTCTCATCCTTTCGAAAATGCACTCAGATTATATGAGCTCCATACATTGTCACGGAAGCTTTCGGTACTTCTGGAGTGGAACTAATTCTGAGCAACGATGTTATTTAGTCATCCCAATTTTTTTTCGCCTTTTCGCAATCGAAATCTGACACTTGAGTTCATTCATTCATTTAAATATTTTTCACAAGACTCAAACAGACCTCTACACCTTAGTAATTGTTTCGTTTTTGTTGCACATCGCTGTCACGTACCCAAGACACGTTCACATCGTATTGGCTGACTCTAGTTCATACTCGCACATTCCTAACGTGCGTGCAGCACAGTAAGTAAAAAAAAAATCTTGTACACTAGTCACAGTTGCTTCCAAATCAGACTGTCATCATATGTAGCACGATGTGATTTCCACATTATTTTGCTGAACACCTCTCCTACAGGCGTCATATCTTTCTAGCACCGACAGCACGCCTTGCAGTAGCTGGTGCTTACTCACGTATTTACAACTTCAGAAAAAAATTTAGGAAATCAGATACAGCAGTGTACTTGCTTCGTTGGTCGCTGTTCCAAATATTTGACTCTAAGAGATCAATTATCCAATCTACAGAATGCACCTACATAGCTTGCTGAAATATCCCTTTCATTTCAGCTTTTTTTTCTGCTAGCGTGTTTAATTTGTTTACATGGGTGTTCACAGAAATGACATACACAAGTGGCGTTTACTTGGAATGCGTCTTTATTAGAAATGAATGACGAACAAGTTGAATACGAATACAGACAATACTATGAAATGCTTTCCGCCACCGTCAATCTAGAATTTGCGCCGGAGACACTCAGAATCGCGGTTCAGTAAAACTTGTTACTGGGCGAGTTGGGTAATATTTCTCGGTAAACTGGTGTGCCCAAATGCAGACAAACGACAACAGAAGAGACAGAGACAATCGCCACCAGTTTACACAAAATTATGAAAAAAACTCCCCCCACTACAAGATTTACTAGACCACATTCCTACTACAACGCACCCTTTCTTCATTGTGCCAGAAAAATTGCGTTTGTTCCTGTCTCTTCTTTTCTCCTGTTGCTTGTCTGCATTTGCACACACCAGCTTACACGAAACACTAAGAGCCATATGAACTAAAGAAATCAAAGCTCTGATGCTTGTCTATCAGCCTGTGGACAACAGCCACAAGCCAAATGAAAGTGTTACACGGAAAAGAGAAAAGGCTCGCCACATGTTCTTGTATCTATACCCTGAGCTTTGTCATAGAGATTGCAGCCCTTAGTCTAAACAAAATCTGCTAAGAAAGAACCGGTAATAAGTCAACGTCGCGTACTGAGCGCAAGTCTGCGTAGACATACAGAACTAGGTAGCCTTAAGCTCAAATTACTCCGAGAAGGTCAGTCTCTGTGTACAGGAGGTGAAAAGGTCTCAGACCACGCTGCCAAAAGAATACATAATATAGTGGCATCGAAACAATTGACTAGCCCTCTATATTTAGTCGCAGTTGCAGCGTTTCCACTTCGAGTTCAGCCCGTGGTGTCTGGTGTGGTGGGCGGTCTGCAGTCGTCCGTTTAGAAACTTCATGGGGCATAGACCGCACGGAATGGGGCGCACGCCCGTGTGCTCGCGCAGGTGCCACTCCAGCTCGAGCTTCTTGGCAAACAACTTGTCGCACGAATCGCAGCGGTACCAGGTGCCGAAGCCATCGTCCACAGTCTGCTTAGGTTTCTCGTTCTTGATGTCTACAGGCTTCTGGCAGCCGTTGGACTCGCTCTTTATGGCAGCCGGCTATGTCTTCGGCTTCTTTTGCTTCTCCTGGGACTGTCGGTTACCTGCAGCGTGCCATTAATAAGTAGGAGGAAAGAAGAGTACATTAGGGGCTAGTTTCATTGTTAGACACCACATTCACGAGATCTAACAATCATGCCAAGGAAAGCATAGGAATATTATTAGAAGCATATCAATGTAAATGTGAAGAAATAAATGTTGATGAAAAAAAATTGACAGTTCCCACGTACAGTGCGATTGATAATATGTGAAGCACGAATGAGAAATGTTGATATGTCACTTTAAAATCAGCACAACGTTACGAGGTGGAGGTAAATGATGCCGTACAATGACTTCAGTGTCATGATTATCATGTTTGGATTGTCGTTTACCTTCGTCATCGACCAAATTTAGTATATGTGGAGCTAGCGAAAAGACCGCGAGGACGCTACGAGCGTAGTGGGTTGTCATGTTCCTAAATGACACGCGTGTCAGGATTATCCTGTTAGCACAAGTCATATACTTCGTCATCCATGGACGTCACGTAACACGCAATTTGGTATATGTGAAGCTAGCAAAATGGCAACGAGCGCATCATGAAGGGCCCAATATACTCCATTGTAGCGTTGTGCGCGCGCGCACGCTGGGGCACAGCGACGCTACGTTAGGAAAATACGAGCACACTAAAGTCTGAACGCAGGCGCGACCATCGTCCGTCGGCGGGGCCCGGTGACAACCATCGCCAATTGCGACATGCTGCATTTCGGCATTTCGCGCCGATGCGTTACCCAGACAACACTGCGTCTCCCTCTTTTCGTGACGGAAGGACGCTGGGACGTGCTGAGATTCGGCATACGTCATAGTAACGTAGCGCGGCGTGCGCCGGCGAGTATATGGCCAGGACCGGTGACTGGCGTGGCAACGCCGGCGTGACCCGATGAAACGAACGCCGTGAGCACGCACACCGCGTAACGTCTAAATGTATTGGCACCTTGACTGTGGCATGTACTCATGTTCTCACATAATACGCATCTCATGATTATCATGTTTGCACCAGTCGCATACCTTTGTCAGCCATTGGCATCACGTAATACAAAATTTGGCATATGTGACACTAGCGAAACGGCCGTGATTTTATGTTAAATGTGGCATTTAGTCATGTAGTTACATGACACGCATGTCGGGGTATGATGTTTCGATGTGTCATTTACCTATGTCGTCTGTTCGCGTCGCGTAATATCGAGTTTGGTACATGTGAAGCTAGCGAAATGGCCACGAGCGCATCAGTAGCGTAGCATGCTGTTGTATGACATGTTATGTTGTATTCATGGTTCATGTTGCATATTCATGTCACATATACATGGTTATGTCATTAGTCAGACATATCATAAGTGTTGCGTTGAGTCACACATAATCTGCAGTGTATCATTGGTATGAGTGATGCTAGCGAATGGCTGCAGTCCATAATGAGCGTGCGTTAGTCATTTTGTTACATGAAACGCATCTCGTGGTTATCAAGTTGCCACCAGTCCCATACCTTCGTCATTCATTCACGTACTGTAATACCAAATTTGGTATATGTGACGCTAGCGAAGCGGCCGCGAGCTCACCATGAGCGTGGCACGTAGTCATGTTGTTACATGACACGAGTGTCATGATTTTCATGTTAGGGTCTGTCGCTTGTGTTCGCGATGGAATCATGCCATACTATACCAGTTTTGCAGCATGCCATGTGAACGAAACCACCGCAAGAGCATCAGAACCATGATATGTAAACTATGACATTGATGACATCCATGTCACGACTTTTATGTTACGAACTAGTCAAATACGTTCTTCCTGCAGTCATGTTATGCCATATCAAGTTTGGTATCGATACCGTTATGGAAACGGCAATGAGAGCTAAAAGTCGTAGGCGGCTAGATTAGATAGATAGATAGAGATAGAGAGATAGATAGATAGATAGATAGACAGACAGACAGACAGACAGACAGACAGACAGACTTCTACTACCTTTGACACGCCAAGTAATAATGACAAGGCTTATTAAATCTACAGCAGAGAACGTTCGCAAAAAGTAGGAAACGTGCAAAGGCGTTTAAAAAATGCTGCGGTTACTTTAACGTTAACCCTTTTTGGAAAATGCGGTATACTGTAACAGGATATTTTATGCACCTAAAAATAACAAAATTGTGAAGGCAGTGTTTTTGTGAGAAATACGCCTCAGTCAAGACGGTCAATTGGTAGGTGTGGGAAAACACGCAGTCTGGTATTAAAGTCTCATCCTTTCGAAAATGCACTCAGATTATATGAGCTCCATACATTGTCACGGAAGCTTTCGGTACTTCTGGAGTGGAACTAATTCTGAGCAACGATGTTATTTAGTCATCCCAATTTTTTTTCGCCTTTTCGCAATCGAAATCTGACACTTGATTTCATTCATTCATTTAAATATTTTTCACAAGACTCAAACAGACCTCTACACCTTAGTAATTGTTTCGCTTTGTTGCACATTGCTGTCACGTACCCAAGACACGTTCACATCGTATTGGCTGACTCTAGTTCATACTCGCATATTCCTAACGTGCGTGCAGCTCAGTAAGGAAAAAAAATCTTGTACACTAGTCACAGTTGCTTCCAAATCAGACTGTCATCATATGTAGCACGATGTGATTTCCACATTATTTTGCTGAACACCTCTCCTACAGGCCTCATATCTTTCTAGCACCGACAGCACGCCTTGCAGTAGCTGGTGCTTACTCACGTATTTACAACTTCACAAAAAAATTTAGGAAATCAGATACAGCAATGTACTTGCTTCGTTGGTCGCTGTTCCAAATATTTGACTCTAAGAGATCAATTATCCAATCTACAGAATGCACCTACATAGTTTGCTGAAATATCCCTTTCATTTCAGCTTTTTTTTTTCTGCTAGCGTGTTTAATTTGTTTACATGGGTGTTCACAGAAATGACATACACAAGTGGCGTTTACTTGGAATGCGTCTTTATTAGAAATGAATGACGAACAAGTTGAATACGAATACAGACAATACTATGAAATGCTTTCCGCCACCGTCAATCTAGAATTTGCGCCGGAGACACTCAGAATCGCGGTTCAGTCAAAAACTTGTTACTGGGCGAGTTGGGTAATATTTCTCGGTAAACTGGTGTGCCCAAATGCAGACAAACGACAACAGAAGAGACAGAGACAATCGCCACCAGTTTACACAAAATTATGAAAAAACTCCCCCCACTACAAGATTTACTAGACCACATTCCTACTACAACGCACCCTTTCTTCATTGTGCCAGAAAAATTGCGTTTGTTCCTGTCTCTTCTTTTCTCCTGTTGCTTGTCTGCATTTGCACACACCAGCTTACACGAAACACTAAGAGCCATATGAACTAAAGAAATCAAAGCTCTGATGCTTGTCTATCAGCCTGTGGACAACAGCCACAAGCCAAATGAAAGTGTTACACGGAAAAGAGAAAAGGCTCGCCACATGTTCTTGTATCTATACCCTGAGCTTTGTCATAGAGATTGCAGCCCTTAGTCTAAACAAAATCTGCTAAAAAGAACCGGTAATAAGTCAACGTCGCGTACCGAGCGCAAGTCTGCGTAGACATACAGAACTAGGTAGCCTTAAGCTCAAATTACTCCGAGAAGGTCAGTCTCTGTGTACAGGAGGTGAAAAGGTCTCAGACCACGCTGCCAAAAGAATACATAAAATAGCGGCATCGAAACAATTGACTAGCCCTCTATATTTAGTCGCAGTTGCAGCGTTTCCACTTCGAGTTCAGCCCGTGGTGTCTGGTGTGGTGGGCGGTCCGCAGTCGTCCGTTTAGAAACTTCATGGGGCATAGACCGCACGGAATGGGGCGCACGCCCGTGTGCTCGCGCAGGTGCCACTCTAGCTCGAGCTTCTTGGCAAACAACTTGTCGCACGAATCGCAGCGGTACCAGGTGCCGAAGCCATCGTCCACAGTCTGCTTAGGTTTCTCGTTCTTGATGTCTACAGGCTTCTGGCAGCAGTTGGACTCGCTCTTTATGGCAGCCGCGGCTATGTCTTCGGCTTCTTTTGCTTCTCCTGGGACTGTCGGTTACCTGCAGCGTGCCATTAATAAAGTAGGAGGAAAGAAGAGTACATTTAGGGGCTAGTTTCATTGTTAGACACCACATTCACGAGATCTAACAATCATGCCAAGGAAAGCATAGGAGATATTATTAGAAGCATATCATGATGTAAATGTGAAGAAATAAATGTTGATGAAAAAAAATTGACAGTTCCCACGTACAGTGCGATTGATAATATGTGAAGCACGAATGAGAAATGTTGATATGTCACTTTAAAATCAGCACAACGTTACGAGGGAGGTAAATGGAGGTAATGATGCCGTACATGACTTCAGTGTCATGATTATCATGTTTGGATTGTCGTTTACCTTCGTCATCGACCAAATTTAGTATATGTGGAGCTAGCGAAAAGACCGCGAGGACGCTACGAGCGTAGTGGGTTGTCATGTTCCTAAATGACACGCGTGTCAGGATTATCCTGTTAGCACAAGTCAGTCATATACTTCGTCATCCATGGACGTCACGTAACACGCAATTTGGTATATGTGAAGCTGCAAAATGGCAACGAACGCATCATGAAGGGCGCAATATACTCCATTGTAGCGTTGGCGCGCGCGCACGCTGGGCACAGCGACGCTACGTTAGGAAAATACGAGCACACCAAAGTCTGACGCCAGGCGCGACCAGCATCCGTCGGCGGGGCCGGTGACAACCAGCGCCAATTGCGACATGCTGCATTTCGGCATTTCGCGCCGATGCGTTACCCAGACAACACTGCGTCTCCCTCTTTTCGTGACGGAAGGACGCTGGACGTGCTGAGATTCGGCATACGTCATAGTAACGTAGCGCGGCGTGCGCCGGCGAGTATATATGGCAGGACCGGTGACTGGCGTGGCAACGCCGGCGTGACCCGATGAAACGAACGCCGGTGAGCACGCACACCGCGTAACGTCTAAATGTATTGGCACCTTGACTGTGGCATGTACTCATGTTCTCACATAATACGCATCTCATGATTATCATGTTTGCACCAGTCACATACCTTTGTCAGCCATTGGCATCACGTAATACAAAATTTGGCATATGTGACACTAGCGAAACGGCCGTGATTTTATCATAAATGTGGCATTTAGTCATGTAGTTACATGACACGCATGTCGTGGTATGATGTTTCGATGTGTCATTTACCTATGTCGTCTGTTCGCGTCGCGATATCGAGTTTGGTACATGTGAAGCTAGCGAAATGGCCACGAGCACATCAGTAGCGTAGCATGTTGTCCTGTTGTTACATGACATGCATCTCATGTTTATTATGTTTGCACCATTATCATACCTTCGTCACCCATTCACGTCCCGTAATACCAAATTTGGTATGAGTGATGCTAGCGGAATGGCTGCCAGTCCATAATGAGCGTTGCGTTAGTCATTTTGTTACATGAAACGCATCTCGTGGTTATCAAGTTGCCACCAGTCCCATACCTTCGTCATTCATTCACGTACTGTAATACCAAATTTGGTATATGTGACGCTAGCGAAGCGGCCGCGAGCTCACCATGAGCGTGGCACGTAGTCATGTGTTACATGACACGAGTGTCATGATTTTCATGTTAGGGTCTGTCGCTTGTGTTCGCGATGGAATCATGCCATACTATACCAGTTTTGCAGCATGCCATGTGAACGAAACCACCGCAAGAGCATCAGAACCATGATATGTAAACTATGACATTGATGACATCCATGTCACGATTTTTATGTTACGAACTAGTCAAATACGTTCTTCCTGCAGTCATGTTATGCCATATCAAGTTTGGTATCGATACCGTTATGGAAACGGCAATGAGAGCTAAAAGTCGTAGGCGGCTAGATTAGAATAGATAGATTGATAGATAGATAGATAGATAGATAGATAGATAGATAATAGATAGACAGACAGACAGACAGACAGACAGACAGACTTCTACTACCTTTGACACGCCAAGTAATAATGACAAGGCTTATTAAATCTACAGCAGAGAACGTTCGCAAAAAGTAGGAAACGTGCAAAGGCGTTAAAAAATGCTGCGGTTACTTTAACGTTAACCTTTTTGGAAAATGCGGTATACTGTAACAGGATATTTTATGCACCTAAAAATAACAAAATTGTGAAGGCAGTTTTTTGTGAGAAATACGCCTCAGTCAAGACAGTCAATTGGTAGGTGTGGGAAAAACGCAGTCTGGTATTAAAGTCTCATCCTTTCGAAAATGCACTCAGATTATATGAGCTCCATACATTGTCACGGAAGCTTTCGGTACTTCTGGAGTGGAACTAATTCTGAGCAACGATGTTATTTAGTCATCCCAATTTTTTTTCGCCTTTTCGCAATCGAAATCTGACACTTGATTTCATTCATTCATTTAAATATTTTTCACAAGACTCAAACAGACCTCTACACCTTAGTAATTGTTTCGTTTTTGTTGCACATGCTGTCACGTACCCAAGACACGTTCACATCGTATTGGCTGACTCTGTTCATACTCGCATATTCCTAACGTGCGTGCAGCTCAGTAAGTAAAAAAAATCTTGTACACTAGTCACAGTGCTTTCCAATCAGACTGTCATCATATGTAGCACGATGTGTGATTTCCACATTATTTTGCTGAACACACAGGCCTCATATCTTTCTAGCACCGACAGCACGCCTTGCAGTAGCTGGTGCTTACTCACGTATTTACAACTTCACAAAAAAATTTTAGGAAATCAGATACAGCAATGTACTTGCTTCGTTGGTCGCTGTTCCCAAATATTTGACTCTAAGAGATCAATTATCCAATCTACAGAATGCACCTACATAG